>VZQC01000392.1:2202291-2299054 GCA_009823505.1 Rhizomys pruinosus
AACAAACTTCTCTTTATAAAGTATCTATCCTCAAGTATATATATATACATATATATATATATATATGTATATATATATACTCAAGTATATATATTATAGTAATAGCTAATAAAGCATTCTTCCTTCAAATGTACCACATAGAAATTATGAGGGAAAATTATTTTCTGACTCATGCACTAATATACTAATATATAATAGGAAACTCCAAAGGGCATGAGTGTTCCTAGTTCAAATTACCTTCATCAAGTCTATTTTTTTTTTTTTTTTTTGAGACAGGGTCTCCCTGTAGCACCAGCTGGCCTGAAAATGGCTATGTAGATCAGGCTGGCCTCAAATTCATAGAGATCTGCTGACATCTTCTCCCTGCCCGGGTGGTGTACCACCACACCAGCTCCCTCATCAAGTTTTAAGTCAATTCTATTTTTCTTGAAGAATAATGGCTAGGACTAGGGAGCTGCAGTTATTTGTTTTTTTGTTTTGTTTTGTTTTTGTTTTCCTTTTTTTGGTATTTTTGAGGCAGGGTGTCCCTTTTAGTACCAGCTGTCCTGGAGCTTGCTCTGTAGATCAGGCTTGCCTTGAACTCACAGAGATCCACCCACCTCTACCTCCTGAGTGCTGGGATTAAAGGTGTGCTGGAGCTGCAGTATTTGATCTGAGACAATGTTCATGTATCCTTTTCCTTGCTTATCAGACATGTTGTCAAATAAATTCACACTGCTCTTTCTCAGTTAAAGACATGCTAACAGCCAAGTACTAACAAGGCAAGAATACACAGGACATCCAAAGAAGCATTTTTTTAGTTTGGGATACAGTTTTAGTTTTGAGCTTACGAAAGTAAGTAAAATGTTATTTTTTAAAAAGTATAAAAATACCTTAACTGTGTCCTTTTAAATAAGGGTGGGCTTAGAAGTTAGGGCCTTTGAATTCAAAAGCTCCTGTTCACTTTACTGTTAGCCACTGACACTCTAAAAAAAGAAAAGAAACCAGTAATAAAGATGTAAAGGGCAGGAGGAGATACCACTAAGGGAGAGCCTCAGATCTGCCACACCTACCACATGCTCACAGGGAAGGGCCAGGCAGGTGCCAGCAGCACTGAGGGTGGCATCTGGGTGAGGGTGTTCTGGCTAGCTCCATGCAAGGATGGATGCTTGCCAAGCCCCAGCCTAGTTGATCTGGGGAGACTGCAAGAGTCTTTGCCACTGGAGTAGGAATAAATATGAAGCATGAAAGAACGCACAGAGGTACCAGGCCACCGTGACTTCCACAGTGAATGGCAGGGTTTGGAGCTGCAGAAAGGCACTCATCCTGCAGAAGTGCTCCCTTAAAAGGTCTAGAGACCAGGCCCCAGAGGCTTAGAGACACAGTCATGTGCCCCCTTTCAATGGCTCCGCTGCTGCTACCTGGCAGGCACGCACTGGCTCCATGTGGGGTGATGCATGAGGCCCAACACTATAAGCTCAGGACACTGAGGGAGGTGGTGTTGCAGGGTACTTGCCACTGAGCAGGGGCTTGTTGAGGGAGTAGAGTGGTGGCAGGTCCTCTATGTTAGAGATCCGCTGGTACATGGCCCTGGAGAGGTGGTCCCCATGGTACAGGCTACCCAAGATGATGCTTGAGAAGTAGATGGGCTCCACGAAGATGCTGAGCAGGGATCCCTGGATGCCTACCACATTCCAGCTGCAGAGAGAAGGAAGCAGACCTCAGTGGACACAGGTCCTGCATCGGTAACCAATGAGTAGAACACAGATGCATGGCTAGTGTTGGAGGAATTACAGAAAAACATGGCAGTGGAAAGTGCTGATACAGCAGTCCAAATTTCAAACAGGCTTTTATTTAAAAGTTATCTTGAACTGGGACGTGACCTTTCGCCATTATGTTTCCCATAACAACACATTTACAAGAGATTGTTTCTAAAAGGGCATTAAGGAGCCATATATTTCTTATGAAAAACCTGAAGGAATTTCAAAAGGGCAAACATATATTCCTTCCCTGCTTCTAATAAGATGTTGGCTCACTCAGGAGACAGGGTGTGCCCTGGTTCTCTGTTCCCGTCCTCTGATCACGGGCTGCATTCTCATGTGGATTTCCTCGGCCTGGTCAGAGATAATCATGATGCAAGATCCCTGACCTCAGCTCTCCCTGGGGCCAGTAGTGGTAACAACTGTGGTGCATGCATGGAAGATGGAGATAGGGGACAATGAGCCAACAGTTACCACATAACTGAGTCATATCTGCAGCAGCACCACTGTTCCATACCCACAGCCACCATGCCTGCTCTCTCCAGCTGTGCAGCATGGAAGCTACTAAAATCCCAAGCACCCATTGTGTGTGTTGAATATGGTTGGGCATTAAACACATGAGAGAGGAACAGGAGAGGACACAGCTCAGGTGCTAAATAATAAAGCAGCAGAAAGACAAACAAACCTGGAAGAACCATGAACTGAGGTACAACCAGTTTGAGGGGAAGTTCAAAAACGGAGCGAGCAAAGCTACCAACTTAAGAGGAGGTACTGACATTGGTGGGGGTACTTGAGGGTGAACGTGAAGCTGAGCCTTGAAAAGAGGAGCTACAGGAGGATGACACATCCCAGCCCCAAGGACAGGGGATGCAGGACAGGTGGAAATGACTATGGAAGGGTAGCCACGCAGGGGCTAGGAGCCACTAAGGGAAAAAGGGTGGGACCTCAAACAGGTTCTAGGGCTTGTAGCAAGGCTGTAGCTCAAATAACTTTTGATGTCTAAGGAAACTGACAAGCACTGAAGTTTAGAAAGTAATGCCATCAGTACAGGGACAGCTGTGGTGAAGGGACTTGAAGGGAGAGGCCCCCAGGCACATGTATCAGAAGCAAGGATCCAAGTAAGTGGTAGTGAGACAGGAAAGTGGGCCAGGGGCTGCAGACACAGGCAGATGTGGGAAGCAGGACTCCAACTGGAGGATGGAAAGGCCCAGCCTTGAACTCACTCTGCACCTACCGACTGTCACTGAACGTCCAGATGATACCCTGAAATACTTCAGCGCTCCTCCCACCCCTTACAAGGGAGTGGAGGGTGAGTGCCTGGTGGCCAGTAAGCAAGAGGGGAGGGCTGCACACAAGCAGCTGCTGAGCCTTGCACTGCAGACCAGCGCCCATGGCCCCTTCAGCGGCCTGCCTCTAGCTGCTCAGGCCACACCTTTTCCTTTCAAAGCAATTCATCACCAAGTGCAGGAATCTACTTTAGGAACAGATCTAGGCTCTGACTTTGCCATGGCTAGACTAGGGTCAAGTGCCACCCCTGCCCGTGTCATTGTGCCCTCTCCTAAGGGGAACAAGGGATTTGGCCCTTAGTCCCTCTCTGCAGCAGCAGGCATGATCCTGGGAAGATACAGACTGGCTCAGTCTACTCTAATGCACAAACTCCCCAAAGCTCCCCAGAAAACACCAGATGTCCAAGACCAGCTCTTCCTTTCCAGCTCCACTGAGCCTCCTCCCCAAGCTCCAGGCTGCTCCTTAAGCCTGGAGAACTGGGCACAAATATCCCATCCAGTGAGCCCTTACTACCTGTGGTGGTTTGAATGATAGTGTCCCCTATAGGCTTTAAGTATTCAGACATTTTGTCTCCAGTTGGTGGCACTGTTCTTGGAGGTCTTAGAAGGTGTGGCCATGCTGGAGGAAGTATGTCACTGGGGGCGGGCTTAGTGAGTTTAACAAGCCTTGCAGTCTCCAGTCTCTCTCTGCTTCCTGTGCTCATTGCAAGATGTGACCCTCGGCTTGCTGCTCCAGCCCCGGCCACCATGCTTCCCACCACAATGGACTCTAATTCCCTGGAACCGTCAATCGTAAGCTCCAATAAACACTTCCTTTTTTAAGTTCCCTTGCTCCTGGTGGTTTTATCACAGCAACAGAAAAGTGACTAATACACTACCCTCCCACAAAACTAACACTTCTAGTCTCTGTGATCTCCCCAGGCCTCCATAATGAAGGTCAACATCCTGACAGGCCAACACTTAAATTCCTAGGATACATTCCTTCTACCCTCCAAAAGGAATTAAAACAGGTTTTCCTATCTTAGAAAACAGCTGAAATGCTTCAGCTCTGGAGGCCTCAAGGCCCTTTCTGATGCAGATGAGAAGCTGCTGATTTGACTGACTTAAGCAGAACTCAGTCCCAAGGGCAGTGATGCTATGAACTTGCAGAAACCTGTATCTGTTAGGAGTTATTAATTCTGAGCACACGCTTCCTGGGAGATCCCAGGAGCTTCTAGAGCTCTGGCAAGATATTGGAGAAAGAAGCAAGCTCCTCAGCCAACTCAGCTGACAGGTTCCGGCCAACGAGCCTCATAAGAACAGTTGTGCCCACCTCCAGAAGACCACAGCCCAACCCAGGGCTCTGATATCACAAAGGCAGTCAGACTGGACACTGCAAAGCATCCACCAAGTAAACCTTCATACACACTGCAGCCACGCTGTCTACAGATGACCGCCAGGTTCCGTTTCCATGCCCACCTGGACCATGGCACTGGGTAGGGAGCCCACATACACCAGGCCACAGGAAAGGGACTTGGCTGTTACCAGAAGATCATAGGTGCTTCCACTGAGTGTCAGTCCTGCTATGCTGGATCAAGGGCCTGTCGGTGGCCTTCTTTCATTTGTCTTCCTTAGGTTACTCTTTGAGGATGGAGTTCATGGTACTGTCATTTGATCTGTCCTGAAATCCACTGCAGTATCTGACCTGGTCCTGAGAGACTGAGCACACCAAGGACACTGACAAGAGGATACAACAAGAGCGGTGCTCTGATTTAACCACAGCCTCCACGGTCTTTGCGCAGATAATCAACCAGTTCAGGCCAGCAGGCTCCCCAGTGGGTCCCCTCTTTCCCTGCTTCTATGTCAGAACCAACCTTCAGAGGAAGCCATATATGCCTTTTTAGTACAACCTTGCAGGGTGGCCTTCTGGGAGCCTCTGTCTTTCTATGCCTCAAATAGAAGCTCTTTTCCCTGCCTATGAGGTGGCCCTCCCCTGCCTGCCTCCTGTGTCTGTCCTGAGTGAGCCAGGCAGCCCTCCTGTCTATGCTTGGGTCTGTCTTCTCCTGTATCTTCAGGCAGCAGAGGCCTCAGAGGCAGCAGGCCCAGGAAGACTCCCACACCTCGGCACAGGTGCCTCTCACTGTCCACAATCAGCTCTCTGGGCCGCCCTCACAATGTCCTCACACTGTGGTGACCCCTAGTCACACCACCCATCTTCACCACCAGTCTATGCTGGACCTCAATGCTCTACCTGTGGGATACTACGGTACCCTTCTGTGAGAGAAACAAGTGGGCTCTGCCCAGCACTTGTCTATCCAGGCCTTCATAGTGATATCTTGAGTGGGGGCTACATCCAGCTGGCATCATTCTGGCCCCTGTGCTATTCCTGTGCCATGATACTCCTGACAACCCACTTCCTAGCCACTTATGTTTTCCAGAAATGTACCTTGTTCCCATTTCTATCAGTCTGCCTGTGTCTTCCTTGATTTCCTTGTTTCTTTAATATGAAATAAAAAGGCCTAGAGAGGTTAAGAGCTCTGACTCTCTTCTTCAGCTGGTGGCAGACTCCCCTCACTCAGCAAACCTTCAAGCCAGTGCCTTTGTGCTGCTGAGCAGGGAAGGTGGTGTTCATCCAGATTTTAACTCAATGTTGTTTATGAGTCAGAATTCTTTTCTTGCTATGTGGTTGTCATTTTTTTCAATTATTTATTTATTTATTTTATTATTTTTTATGTTTATGAGTGTACTGTCTGTATGTAGGTTGTACAATGCTGCAGAGATCAGAAGAGGGCATTGAATTCTGCTGGAACTGGAGTTAAAGATGATTCTTAGCCGCCATGTGGGTGCTGGGAGTCAAACCCGGGTCCTCTGTAAGAGCAGTTGGTGCTCTTCACCCCTGAGCCGTCTCTCCAGCCCCATGGCTGTCATTTTTAGTTCATCTGTGGACTCTTGGTAAACATTAAACTGCATGTAACTGAGGAGCTGCAACACCCAGGCCACTGTGAGACTGGACAGGATCCTAGTGAAGGGACAAGAAAGTCAGTGGTGTCTACAAGGTTTGCTTGTGCTCCTCTCCCTACAAGGAAGGGCAGAGCACTGGCAGGAAACCTTCCTACCTAGGTCTCCCCTCGGGATGGAACCAGAGTAGTCATACGTCAATGTTCTTGCCTATCTGGTCTGTCAGTCTGTCTGACTCAGCAGGGATGGAATGGGGACCAGAGTTCGGAAGCTACTGAAAGCAAACAAGCATTAGTTCTGCTGGCAAGTACCAGGGGATCAAGAATCGAGAAAAAGCCAGAGCGGATTAGAAAAGACTTCCTTGCACAAAGCCAGTTACAAAGACTGGGAAGGGGTTACTTCCAGCTAAATAAATAAGTAAATAAATCCAGATACGTGGCCCAATGAACTAAAAATTGTAGACCCTGACTTTAAAAAATGCAGATTTGTAAAAAAAAAAAAAATGCAGATTTGTGAGTGGCCTGGTAAATAATTTAAAATAGCTGACATAAAGATGTTTAATGAGGGGCTGGAGAGATGGCTCAGTGGTTAAGAGTGCCAACTGCTCTTGCAGAGGTTCGATTCCCAGTACGCACATGGCGGCTAAGAACCATCTTTAAGCTGGGTGTGGTGGCTTATGCCTTTAATCCTAGCACTCGGGAGGCAGAGGCAGGCCGGTCTCTAGTTCAAGGCCAGCCTGGTTTACAGGGAGACTCTGTCTCAAAAAAAAAAAAAGTTTAATGAGCTAAAAGAGAACAGACACTAAACAGTGTGAAAAGATTATGCATAAAGCTGGGCGTGGTGGCGCACGCCTTTAATCCTAGCACTTGGGAGGCAGAGGCAGGCGGATCTTTGTGAGTTCAAGGCCAGCTTGGTCTACAGAGTGAGTTCCAGGACAGCTGGGGCTACAGGGAGACCCTGTCTCAAAAAGACAAAAAAAAAAAAAAAAAAAAAAAGATTATGCATAAATAAATCGAGACTATCAATACAGGGAGAACTATTACCATCAGAGAATCTGAACCGAAAAGCTTTACGGAAGGGGCCCAAAAGGAGGAAGAACCAGTTAACTTGAAGACAGAGCATTAGAATCATCAACTGAGAGTAGAAAATAAAAGGAGAGCAGAGCAATGCATGAGCCAGAAGAGAGAATAACTAAAAGCTTTCCAAACCCAAGGAAAGAAAGAGACCATGCAGATTCAAGCTCAAAGAGCTGAAATGAGTGTAAAGGCAAGAGTGAGCATATCTCAACCAAACTGTCTAAATCAAGAACCAGCAAGTGAAAAGTCAGCACTCACACGTAAGCGTGACTTTCAGTGATTTCTCAGTGAGAACTTTGCCAACCAGAAAGGATAGGGACAATGCATTTCAAATGCTGAAAAAAAAAAAAAAAAAAAAGCCAACCAACAGTGCTTTAGCTGGCAAACTGTCCTTCACAAATGAAGGAGAAATTAGGACTTTCTCAGGTAAACACAAGTAGGCAGTTTATTACCACTAGACCTTACAAGAAATGCTGAAGGGAGTCCTTCAAATGGAAGCATCAGGACAGTAGATAGCAACAGCTGTATAAAATCGCAAGTCTCTCCTGTAAAAAGGCAAATGTATGGACAAATGAAGTAACTTCAACTATTATGTTTCTTAGACAAGGTCTCACTGTGCAGTCCAGCTGGCCTTAAACTCAGGATTCGCTTGTGGCAGTCTTCTGAGTTCTATGATCAGGTATGCACTACCACACCTGTCTTGTGATTTTATAACAATAGATCTATGAAAGTGAGCATACAATATACAAAGATGCAATTTATGATATTGATTACAAAGTCTGAGGGAATGGAGCTGTAAAGAAGAGTTTTCATATCTACTTGAAGGTAAGTCATTATCAGTTTAAAATAGAATGCCATAAATTCACGATGCTTTATATAATTAGAATTGTAACTACAGAAAGTAACTGTAGAAAATACACCAAGGAGGGATTGTAGAGGTGGCTTAGTGGATAGGAGCACTGGCTGCTCTAGCAGAAGACCTGGGTTCAAATTCCAGCACCCACATGCTAAAAAACATCCATAACTCCAGTTCCAGGGGATCCATGCCCTCTTCTGTCCTCCTCCAGGATAGTATGAGTGTGAGTACGGGTGCACTCACACTGATATACATAAAATATAAATAAATGAAATTCTAATTTTTTAAAAATACACAAAGATAAGAATCCTATTTCTCTATTAAAAAAATTCACAGAAACGCAAAGAAAGCTGATAAGATAATAAATCAGGGAAAAATAAAATTAAAGCCATATAGAAAATAACAGGAGTGTTAAATCTCTATCCAGAAGACCTTAAATGTTAATGGATTAAACTCCCCATTCAAAGAGGTTGACTACATAATAGAATAGATTGATTTTATAGTTAAGATATTCATTGTAGAGCTAAGGACACAGGTACACTGAAAGTTAAAAGATGTAAAGATATTTCATGGGAAAGATGACCAAAGGAGACAAAAGTATGCTAATATCAGACAAAACAGACATTAAATAAAAAAACTAGGAGAGACAAAGTCAGTATAATGATAAAGGGGATTCAGTTTACCAGCACGATAAAACATCTATGGAGTCATCAAGATGGTGCGGCGGGTTGTTACCAACCCTAAAAACCCGAGTTTGATCCCTGGGACCCATATGGTAGAAAGAGAGAACTGATTCTGACCTCCACAAGCCCTACCCGCCAAGTAAATAAATAAATGGAAAAACTATGAGTATTATGTAGCCAATTATAGAATTCCTAACTACATAAGCAAACCATTAAAGGATTAAAGGAGTAAATGCAGAATAATAATGACAGGAGACTGCAACACTCCCACTGCTTCCAACAATGGGTGGTCAGATAGAAGATGAAAATGGAGACAATGGGTTTAGAATGCCATAGGCGAGCTGGCCTAACACAAATACAGAACATGCCACCCAAGTTCAGGAGGCTACACAAGGGCATCTAGAACATTATCCAGGTCAGACCAAACATCAATCTCAAAACAAGTTTTGCCAAATTCAAGAAAAATTAAAGCATACAAATATATTTCCACTCACAATAGAGTAAAAGTATAAATCAGCATCAAAATGAAAACTGAAAAATTAAAATATAGGGGAATGAAACCTCATGGTCTGAAGCTACCAACAAATTAGAGAAATCACAAAGGAAATTAATTAGACACATGAAAATGAAAACACAACATACCAAAATAATGAGATGTATCAAATTTATATGAAATCTCCAGGAAACCAGGAAAGCCAAAACAATTTAAAATAAAAAAAAGAATATGTCAAAGGACTCCTATTTTCTGATTTCAGAATAGTATGAAAATGATGGTCATCAAGCTCTGTGACCCTGGCATAGATACAGAGCAACAGGACAGAACAACAGTCCAGAGACAAGTCCTGTGCACATGGTCATGATCTCTGAGGGCTGTAGTAATACCAACCATGAAAGGATCTCTGCAAATCTAGAAGAAAAAGGCAGAGCTGGAGAGATGGCTCAGTGGTTAAGAGCACTGGCTGCTCCTACAGAGGCCTTGGGTTTGGTTCCCAGGACTTATGTGGTGGCTTACAACCACCTGTAACTCTAGTTCCAGTGGATCTGACACCTTCTGCTGGCCTCTGTGGCCACTGTACACAAGTGGTGCACTTAAATACAGACAGACAAAACACTCATATAGAACATCCCTTATTCCTTCCAGATTTTGGAGCATTTGGGTTTTAAGTTCTCAGATTAGGTATACTCAATTGGTAGAGTCTATGCAAATATTTTAAAATTTAAAAACCTCCAAAATTTGAAACACTCTGGTCTCATGGATTTGGGGCTAAGAGATATCCAAACTGGATCAGTGCTTGGGGAGAATGGTCCAAAGCACATATATGATTAACCCAGCTCAGAGTTCCTGGGGCTGTCCTATAAGCTCCATTACAGAAAAATCAATGCTACATGCTTACAAATAGCTGAAAAGTTGAGAGGTTACTAAATAGATGATTCGTTCCCAAGCACCCTGTGAGATGTGCCCCCCTCAAGTCTTGTTAGGACACATGAGGTTGGGCATTGACCCATCTGATATGAAGGAGAAAAGATACATGCAGTGTCCATGTCAATTCTAATCCCTTCTGGATAGGCAAACCAGAACTTTTTCCCTGCTGCAGCAGGGTCTGATATAGGGAGGTTTAATTATATTTGCATTGTACTTTTGAAAGCTTTCCATCACTTGCTGAAAGAATCAGCAGAAACATAAAAACAAAAGAACTGGGGCTGGAGAGATGGCCTAGCGGTTAAGAGCACCAACTGCTCTTGCAGAGGACCTGGGTTCGATCCCCAGCACCCACATGGCGGCTGAGAACTGTTTGTAACTCCAATTCCAGGAGAACTCCAGTTCCAGGAGAATCCAACACCCTCTTCTGACCTCCGCGGCATTGCATAACATGGGTGCACAAACCTACATGCAGACAGTACATTTAAATAAATAAATAAATAAATAAATAAATATTTTATAAAAAGTTAAAAAAAAATAAAAGAACTGACACTTGCATCTGAAGAAGTGGGTTTTCTAAAATCTGACATGGATCTGGGCTCCCAAGAGAAGATACTTCCCAAGCCTGTGGTAAGTGAAGCAGCGTGTTCATGGAGTGCTATACTAGGCCTAGCTCCTCAAGGCACTGCACGCCTGGGGGCATTCTGTGCTTAGAACACAAGACCTGGGATGCCTTACATTGTTCTAACTGGTAAACATCAATAACCCACAATGTTAATTGATAAGCAGTGACAATGGAAGTTATGTCCGCTGCTGACAAGGAAATTCTTGTCTTTTTCTCTAGTAGCAAACTGTTTAAAATGTCATAACCGGCACCAGCTACACCTCACCGGCCTGGAAATACTGTGCAGCAGAGGCAGCCATATGCCTGTATATCCCAAATCTAATTGGCTATTGGCTCTCTCCTTGGAGGAATAACCCACGGCTAATGCCACAAGCTTACATCCTCTAATGGTCAGGGGATGTTATAAGCCACAGTAAGACCCTGTCGTATTCAACAGAAAAAATGTAATTCATGGATTAACATACCATCCAAACATCTGTGTCTATACCAAAGTAACCTACGATAACAATTAGTACTGTTTAAATACTTATATATCTAATTGCTTGTGCTTCATTAGTAGGATCGGAAGGTTATTCCTGGACAAACTGTCAGCCCATGAAAGGAAACAGCCAGAATTGACCAGAGTCCAAGTCAACAGCTCCAGAGAAAGTAGACTGTTTTGCCTTCTCATCCACCTGTGCCCTTTTCTAAGCTAGGGAAACCATCTTCGGAGAAGAATGGGGCATGGTAGAAAGTTAAGGGCCTGCCATCTGGGAATGGTGTGAATATGGTGAACTACAGCAATATAGCTGCGACACTCATTTGGATCAAACTTGATTGAACCATACCAAGCCCCCTACTGTTGCGATTGCTGGGACTCCAAGGAGTTGGTCCCACCCCCACTGTTGGGTTTGGGCACAAAATGCTTGCAAATTGGTTTTCATATGAAGAGCTGTTTACTCATAATTATCACTTATTGCTAAAAATGAAGGAAAAAATCGAGAGAATAAGATGCAGGACGTTATGGCAGAATGCATCATCTGCCGTGGGCTTGGGATGGGGGTGGGGTGGGGTGGGGTGGGGGAGGGAGAAGAGGAAATATGGCCTGACTGATATTGCCGAAAATCGATTGATGAAATACACAAAGCATCACATAAAAAATAAAAACAAAAACAAAGAAAGAAACTAAAAAAAAAAAAATGTCATAACCAGTAGAACACCAAACACATCAACTTAACTCTGATACCCATGTTCAGAACAACATAATAAAAGCAAAGATGCCTGCTTTGAAGCAGGTGGCATGGGAAGACTGGATTGTCCTGTGCCATGGCCTACTCTGTCTCCTTCAGGGAGCCTCTGAAGCACCTGTGTAGAGTCTTAGTCCTTCAGGGAATTCTCAGAATACTTTTACGGGGAATGGAGTTAAAATCCAAATTATTTTGAAAAAAGGAAGTTGGAAAGGTCTCAAAAGACTGTTACGTGGCATGATGCAATGGGTGGCCCTTGGGGCCTTACCGTGCTATCTTGTCGCTGCAGGACATGGTGAGAAGTCGTTCCCCCTGCAGCACCCCGTCCCAGGTCTGGATGCTGGCATTTGAGCGCACAGGGATCGTCCCCTCACCAGACTCTATTTTTGTCCGTAGCTGTCCCCTTGCTTTACGATTTGGATGTCTATCTGCTGGTTCTAAGAGAAAGGAAGGGTTCAAAACCCACAGGTGGTAAAGCATCTAAATTTACTGAAAAGCATATCTAACATTACACTATAAATTTAAAGTATAATTTATGTATATGTATGCAAACATTTATGTTATCTATAAAAATACACATGCCATCGCCTTTAATCCTAGCACTTGGGAGGCAGAGGCAGGCGGATCTTTGTGAGTTCAAGGCCAGCCTGGTCTACAGAGTGAGTTCCAGGACAGCTGGGGCTACAGGGAGACCCTGTCTCGAAAAAGACCCCGCCCCCCAAAAAATACACATGCCATATAAATTTGTAAAACTGAGCTGAAAGGACCTAATACAGACCAAATCATGAGCCTGGGCTCCACAGCAGTTGAGAAGAGATGGTTTACGTTCTGCCCGAAGTGATTCCTTTCTACCATTAGGAAGTGGAAACAAATAGGGCAAAATGCTGAGATTTGCTAATTATGAGTGACAGCTACTTGGTGCTTGTTATAACCCTTGTATTTTTATAATTTCAAAAATAAATCTAGACAGATGCAGCAATCAATTCATGGGAAGTATGCCCTGTGATTAGCCCTGGACTGTATGAATATGGGGGATCTAAGTTTTTCTCATATTTAAAAATAGCAATTCTCTACAGCGAGTGTTGACTGCTTTTATTTTTTATTTTATTTTTTTAATATTTTATTTATTTATTTATGTGTATGAATGTACTGTCTGCATGTAGGTCTGTGCACCCGTGTCGTGCAAGGCTGCGGAGGTCAGAAGAGGGTGTCGGATTCCCCTGGAACTGGAGTTCTCCTGGAATTGGAGTTTCAGACGGTTCTCAGCCACCATGTAGGTGCTGGGGATCGAACCCGGGTCCTCTGTAAGAGCAGTTGGTGCTCTTAACCGCTAGGCCATCTCTCCAGCCCCCTTTTTTCTTTCTTTCTTTTTTTTTTTTTGAATCCAGCCCCCTTTTTTCTTTCTTTTTCTTTTTTTGTTTTAAGGAGAATCATGCTCCGTTTGAGTGCTTAGGTGGGGGACACAAGCTGTTACATACTCAAAGCTCTGGCCTGGCCTGCAAAGGACAGAGAGAATGTGGTAACAGGGGCCTCCCTTGCCTGCATCCACCTGCTTCTGAAGAACAGCTTCATGCTTCAATAACATACTTGTCAGTCAGAGCTCATGGGAAATACAGAGGGCTATATGTAAAGTATGATCAAATACCTATGTCTTCCCTCCATTCTAATTACTTAATCAGAAATAGCACCTTTCTTGTAGAATTAGCATTTTTTATTCATTGAAATTTACTAATTAAATGATTAACTGGGAAGAAAGAACCTGTATTTTTACAGGGAGTCTATCAAATTCATACCCAGGGCTGAAATTTAACAAAACAAAACAGAAAAAAAGGGGGGGGGGGCGCTATTGATGTGATGTATGTTCTGCCACCTTGTTTTCTTTTCCTTCTTTTTGGGGGGGGGTCTTTTTGAGACAGGATCTCCCTCTACTCATTGTGTAGACCAGGCTGGCCTTGAACTCACAGAAATCCGCCTGCCTCTGCCTCCCAAGTGCTGGGATGAAAGGTGTACACCACCAAGCCCAGCTTTTTTTTTTTTTTCACTTTGTTTTCTTAAAAATCAGCCAACTGCTGGGATTCTGGCCTCATACCCTCTAGCACTGGCTCGTGGGGAGAGAATATTCTGGCATCTCCGCATGGCGAGGTGCTGATGTACAGGTGGAATTGCACAGTATCCTTCAGGCGGAATCCACCCCGTTCTGACTTCTGAAAGATGGACCTTTTCTGATCTTCTCTGTTACTACAAGGGAAGAAGTTAACAAGAGTGACAATGAAAGGTGTGCACAGTGAGCCTGTGGTCTCTAGAGTGCTCTAGAGTGCTTTTCATGGGTCAGTATTTTCATTGGGGAGAGATGAGTTTTCTAGAGATTGTCTTGCTATGTACACCGTGCTGGCCTGGAACTTGGGATTCTGCTGTCTCAGCCTCCCTAGTGCTGGGATTACATCATGCCTGGTTTGAACTGGCATCACAGTTATATGTGTTTGTTTATGGTAACCAATAGTTCAGGTCTACTCAGGGATGGATATGTCATCAACTGTGAGTGACTGTTTCTTCTCAGGTATGACCACATGGATAGAATTGCCGAGCAAAACAGTCGTGTACAGCTCTGACCAGGCAGAGACTAGAGTGAAAAGGACCTTTCTCAGGGGAAGGCCTGCATATATTCAAACCACATGAAACAAAAATCACAGTCTTAAATATGGACTTGAAATGTATGGCTATGCTGTTTCTGTATATGTGTCTCCATATTGGTATGCATGTACATATGTGTGTATGTTTATGAGTTAGTCCACTGTAGTTCATAACTGAGAATCCTGGGAGAACAGGACCCAGCAGGAATCAGGGAAGATACAGTAAGCATCAGGCAAGAGTAAGGTCCAGCTCAGACAGCATCACAGGACACAGCTCATTTAGTCTTCATACTTCTCACAGTTACAATTTTGAAAATTCCTCAAGTGTTTACAGCAGTGAGTGTAGACTATGCAATGTTTTCTGACAGAAGGTATTTTAAAAAATAGCTTCCTTCACTGGTTACCCCTAAACTTACTTTAAGTAAAGCTCAAGCTGTGCATAAAGAAACCTGAGCAGGGACCTTCGGGAGATTATCTCTGCATGGCAGTCATTTAGGGCAAGGCCACGGTCACTCATGTATTCACCGTTGATACATTTCGTCCCTGTTGAAACACTTATCACCTTGGCATCTTTGACATCTGTACCTGAAAGACAGGAGAGTGACTTAAGTGACTAAAGGTGATGCTGGCCTGTTTGACAAGTGTTCTCAGCAACTGGACCATTCAGAGTCTGCTGAACATCTGGGCTTTTCACATGCCTTCTTACTGCCCGGTTCCTACCTGTGAAACCTGACAGCTTCTCCTTGAGGCCTCACTCTGCATCACTTCCAGGAGTCTGCCCTGCTCACCTGTACGCACACCCCTAAACTTCACGTGCTCATTTCCACTGGGATCTTTCTTGGTCACAGGGATCTTTCTTTACCCTTGACTACAGGCAAGATACTAATCAGCCTGGAATTAAGTCTCTGAAGTCAAATATAAAAGGACTAAAGAGGTAAGGATGAAGGAATTAAGGCTAAAGAGTACCAAGAAGGAAAACAATTAGCGCCCATGTTTTCATTAGTAATCTGTCACCTTAATACCCTGGGAGTGAGACCACACACAGAATGACCTTCAGAGACAGAACATCCTGTATTCAGTCCTATGAGATAGACCACTGACCCAGACATGCTATAAAGAGCAGAATATGGATGAGTGTGGTTCAGTGTACATCACATGTCTAACATGTGTGAAGCCCTGAATTCCGTCCTTAGAATGGCTTAGACCACAATCACTAAAGCAGCTGAATGTTACATGCTGTGACAGTGTTAACTGTCAACTTGACAGAATCTAGAATCACCTAGGCAACAAACCTTTGGGCACAGCTATGAGGGATTATTTAGGCTAGGTTGGCCTTTAGGTATACCTACAAGAGATTTTCTTGATCAGGTTAACTGAGGTAAGAAGACCACCTACTTCCTGGGATGGAAGCCTGGGCTGCATTCATCACCCACCTTCCTGTCAGCAGGTACTCTGTGACCAGCCACCTCTAGCTCCTGCCACCTGGCTTTCCCACCATGATGGACTACAACCTCTTAACTATGCTCAGAAATGAATCTTTTTCTCCTTAAGTTGCTTATATCAGGGTACTTATCACAGCAACAGGAAAAGTAACTAAGACACATGCTATGTGGGAGGCACTGGGCCAGGAGTGTTAGTAAATTATCCTCACTGCATGTCTTCAGTGTCCTCTGAGGAGCTGTTGTTTCCATTTATAGAGAAGAAACTGCAGCCCACAGGGCTAACAGTTTGCCTGAGGCCATTCAACCAGTGACAGCACAGAACCCACATGCCCAGTGCTCCCTGTGCTAGTTTCAGACACAGATTGTGGCTATGAGCAAATGGTCACACAAAAATACAAAGGGGTAGTCCCCAGAAGTGATGAGTTTTGCTGGTCTTTTCTGTTTCTCTAACAGAATACTCAAGAGAACAACTTTAAAAGAGGAACTATTTTAAAAGTATTTGTGTGTGTGTGTGTGTGTGTGTGTGTGTGTGTGTGTGTGTGTATTGCTTGCTTGTATGTAAGTGTAACAGTGTCATGCAATGTCTGTGGAGGTCAGAAGAGGGCATCAGATCCCCTGGAAGTAGAGTTACAGATGGTTGTTAGCTGCCATGTGGGTGCTGGGAACCAAACCCTGTCCTCTGCAAGAATAGCCAGTGCTGTTAACCGCTGAGCCATCTCTCCAGCCCTGGAATTATTTATTTTGACTCACAGTTTTAGAAGTTTCAATCCATCATGAAGGGAAGTGGTGATGAAGCAGCACAGCTTAGTACATGGTGGCTGGAAGCAGAGAAGGAACGCCTGCACTCACAGGCCTCTTCCTACCCATTCCACCTGGGCCCAGCCTATGGGATGGTTGCCAGCCACACTCAGACTCACCCTCCCTTTTTAACCCCTTCTAGAAATGCCTTATAGACACACTCAGGGGTCTGCTTCGCTAATTTCCTAAGTTCAGGCCTTGTTAACCTGACACTCAAACACATTTCAACCTGACACTTGTCAACCTGACACTCAAACACATCTCCTTAAAACATTTCAGCCTTGGTCTCCAAAATGTTGGTGACCACCTCTTAATGAAAAAATGCATTTAGTTTACCTCTAAGAGTTCTCTTAATATCAACAGACCCATTACTGTTCAAAAGTTCAAATCCAAGGTCTACTGAGATTCAAGGCAAAATCTTAGCTAATGACCCCCTTTAAAAATCAAAGTACGTACTATCCTTTCTGGGATACAAATGGAAAACTCTGTGTTCCAATCCTATTGATAAATTTTCAATTTTTCTGATCTTGAAACTAACAATGGGAGGAGAATTTTATGTTCCCACAGGTAAAAATCACCAATCTAAATGCCTGAAAACATACAACTTATGGCTGTGCAGGATGAACTGGGGAATGCCAGCAGAGAGGTTGACCCATCTGAACATTAAGGAATGAGGAACCTCAGACTGCCTGAGTCACGGACACTGAGCATCTCTCTGAATAATATTGGGGTTGACTGTTTATAATGGACCCTAATGAAGTTTACCTTCCAGATGCTGAGAAACCTTCCTACCTCTCCCCTTTTTTAGGAAAAAGAAAAACATGATGGTAATGAAACCACTCCCTAACTGTAAACTAGAGCCAATTGTTACAGTGGTAATTTCCTATAAAACAGGCATAACGTATTAACTGATTGATAGGCATAGGAACTGTGAAAGGATATTTCTCTATCTAGAGCCAAATTCAATAGTAAAGTGTTTATAAGTTGTGTAATTAAGCCAAATATATTACTACAGGAAAGCTCTGACATCAGCAATGAATTATTCTGCCTAGGAGATGTTGGCTAGGGGATTCAAACCCGCCCCCCCCAAATTATAAAGGCCTTTTGCCTATAAGTGGGATATATGCAAGGAGAAAGGCAGTAAGTCCCTGTTGTCGAAGACCTGGTGTGAGCATGAAAAATGTTATGAGACGTCACTTGCTAGCGTACAACTGGCCTCTGAAATGCTAGAGAGCGTTACCAAAGGCCACTACAGCAATACAGCAAAATATTGGTCTCCCTGAGACAAACAAGACTCCTCCGAAAATATCAGCTACACCTCAACAGCCTGGAGATACAGTGCAACAGTGGCAGCCAAGTGTCTATATTATATCCCAAAACTATTTGGCTATTAGCTCTCTCCTTGGAGGAATAACTCACAGCGGATGCCACAAGCTTATGTCCTCTAGTGGTTAGGCGATGTTATAAGCCACAATAAGAACTTGTCACCCTTTATAGAGAAACCACAGTTTGCGGATTAGCATACCATCCAAGCATCTGTGTCTATGCTCACAGCTTAGCTTGACACAATAAGTGGTACTGCTTAAATGCCTGTACATCCAATAGCTTGAGCTTTGTTAGTATGACTGAAAAGGGTATCACTGTGAAAGCTGTCAATCCGTGAAGGGAAACAAACTGAACAGACCGGAGTCCAAAATGACAACTCCAAAGAAATTAGACTGTTTTCTTCTCACCCACTTGTGCCCCTTTCCCAAAGCCTAGGGAACAAACTGCGGAAGAGGAGGC
Source organism: Rhizomys pruinosus (assembly GCA_009823505.1). NCBI lineage: Eukaryota > Metazoa > Chordata > Mammalia > Rodentia > Spalacidae > Rhizomys > Rhizomys pruinosus. The sequence continues at coordinate 2,220,795 of VZQC01000392.1, forward strand.
GTGGTAGATTGTAAGGGCTGTGGAGAGATAGGGGTGAATCATGAGACTATAGGAATATAGTCTGGACACCTGACTGATCAACATGCCTGTGCATACAAGCTTCTCCAACTGGACTATGGGAACCTTGGGTTGTTCAAAATTTGGACATAGATACTTGCAAAATGCACCAATTACCTAATTGTATGACATACTGAGTAACATCAATGTTATCTGCAAACAACTATGTCATTATATTGTAGAATCCCTTAAAAATAAAAAAAAATAAATTAAAAAAAATAAAAAATAAAAATCAAAGTACATTAGGGGCTGGAGAGATGGCCTAGCAGTTAAGAGCGCCGACCGCTCTTGCAGAGGACCTAAGTTCGATCCCCAGCACCCACATGGTGGCCGAGAACCGTCTGAAACTCCAATTCCAGGAGAACTCCAGTTCCAGGGGAATCTGACACCCTCTTCTGACCTCCACGGCATTGCATGACATGGGTGCACAAACCTGCATGCAGATAGTACATTCATACACATACAGAAATAAATAAAATTAAAAAAAAAATCAAAGTACATTTTACATATTGCCAACAGTCCTGTTTCTTGTCTGAAATCTCACATCTGTTGGAATTCTTAGCAGTACTGATCTTCTAACTTCAAACAGAATCATCCATTAAGCTGAGCTTACAAGCATGCCAGGGCTTCTTTAGTCTAAACTCTTTAGCCTAAACTCTTCTAAAATTTTCCCTACAAACCACTTCCAAAGGAACAAATGGTCTAGCAGGCACAAAAACAACCCCACTTATCTTGCACTGGTTAAAACAAAACAAAACAAAACAAAACAAAACAAAACAAAACAAAACAAAAACAAAAACAAAAGGGAGGGATTATTTGTTTTCTGTTTCAGTCCATTATGGTGGGGGGCAAAACAGTTCATATATGACAGTGATTAGGAAGAGGAGAGAGGAAGGAGGGAGGGAGGGAGGGAGGGAGGGAGGGAGGGAGGGAGGGAGGGAATGCCTAACTAGTCAGCTTTCTCCTTCTGCCCCTTTGGTCTTTCTGAACTCCCAGCCCCCAGCCTATGGGATCCCACTAGCCACTTAATGTGGTAAGTCTTCCATTCATCTCTCACACAGATAACATGAGGTATGTTTTACTAATGTTCATGCATTTTCTGATTCTGCAAGAGTCCCCTCAACTACCCAACAGAAGTCACTCTGATATAATAGTAGCAGCACTAATAAAGCAGAAAGGTCCAAGCATCAACAGAAGCCAGAGTATGTATTGTTTCTGAGCAGACCAAGGTTGTGATAGAGATGAAAGGAATCACATGCTAAATAGAGTATGCTTTGTTCAGAGGAAAACACTTAGGTTAAAAAGTCAAACATTTGGAGACAGGTGCGGTGGTACACACTTTTTAATGGTGGATCTCTGACAGATTAAGGCCAGCCTGGTCTACATAGCAAGTTCCAGGCCAGCTATGGCTACAGGGAGATCCTGTGTCTAAAAACAAAACAAAATAAAAAAGTTGACCATAACCCCTTGTCTCAAAACAAAACAAAACAAAAATAAAATTAGCAAGAGAAGGGTTTTGTTTTCTGTGGGGTTTTTTTTGGGGGGGGGGCAGTGCTGGGGATTGAACGCACAGATTCTGCCTGCTAAACATGTGCTTTACCCAGTAAGCTACATTCTCAGATTTGAGGAGGAAAAATATTTCTAAGGTTAATTTCTATACTTGCATATTGGAAACACATGAAGACAAAAAGAAAAAGCAATTTTCTGTTGATGTCACAAGGCCTTTTCTTCCCTAGACTGAGAGCATCTCATGCTTTTCAAACCAGAAAGCAGGTTGAACAAGTGCCAAGATGCTTACCTGTGGTCATCACAACTCCAGATAGCACTTTTCTTCGTGCATGAGGAGAGGAGAAGTTGTCTGTCAGGTCACTGAACTTACCCAAGACTAGGCGTGAAACAGCATCTGCCAATACCTGGGTGAAGAGCAGACACCAAGTTTAGGGCTGGTGTGTACCTGTGGCAGAGCCAGTCGCTCTCGATGTTGGCACACGCTCACTGAAAATCACACAGGTACGTTCAACAAACAAGTGTGTGTGTGTGTGTGTGTGTGTGTGTGTGTGTGTGTGTGTAAGGGGGAAAGGAAGAGGGCGAGAGAGAGACCACTTGAGGTATGTGTGTTGAAAACACAGATGCCCAAGTATTATAAAAGGCCCTGGTTGGAGTCTTTTTCAGAAACACAGGAGTTGGTATGGTATACAAGGAGTGTAAAGCTTACATATGTGCCACACTCTGATCTTCATGTGCATAGCTCTGCTCTCAAGTGAGAAAATCCAGGCAGAGAGGCAGGTGTGCTCGTGCTGCTCTTCAGAGTGTGTGGGAGTTGTCCTCCCGCTGCTCCTGACCCTCCTTCACTAACAGGACTTTCAAAAGGAAGAAAGTCTTTTCTTAGCCTGAGGCTCAGTCAATTCAGGGGCTGCAAAGCAGACTGAGGGAGAAACAATTGATTTGGAGACCTGACTGGGTGAAAGAACTACTTCACAACATAGAACCTTGCTCTGAAAGGCACACTCTAGTATCTGCACACATCAACATACTGCCTCAGCTCACTGGTTCAGTTGGGCATCACTCATGAAGCAGTCACACTTGGATGGAATGAAGTCATAGTGCATTAAGCTAGTGCTTTGAAGGGAAGCTGTTGAACATGACACTGGGAACATTTATGTTGAAAAGCGCATGTCTAGCAGCCAAACCCATTTGTCAGATTTTGGGGGAAGAATCTGACTTTAGTGGTTTAATAGCTTTTCTACCTGCTGGAGGAGGGTATTAAAAGCCAAGACTTAGCCATGCCCCACCAATCTTATACTTGTCTAGACAATCAAATGGTCAAAGACAAATCTAAAGTCCCCAGCCTGGCCCTTAATAAAAGACTTCCAAAATGAATAGAAGAGTCACCAAACCTAAAGGATGACTCATTTGGAAAAGACAGAATTGGCAGATTATTTCCTTCCCATCGCTGTACAGCAGATACAGTGAGCTCCCAAGGGCAATGCTCCAGGTAGGACAGGTGGGACAGTATTGAGGGAGGGTACAGGCTAGAGTCCTTATATTCTCAGGGGAGCGGCAGACACAGATGTGAGCACAGGCAAGGGAGTGAGACCAGACAGAGCATGGGATGCATGAGTGACCAGGGGTCGCATTGTCAGGGTAAAGAACAATGCACTGTCATTTACCCAGGGGTCACACTGCCAGGGTAAAGGACAATGTGTACTGTCATTTACCCAGGGGTCACGCTGCCAGGGTAAAGGACAATGTGTACTGTCATTTACCCAGGGGTCACGCTGCCAGGGTAAAGAACAATGTGTAGTCATTTACCAGGGGTCACGCTGCCAGGGTAAAGGACAATGTGTACTGTCATTTACCCAGGGGTCACGGTGCCAGGGTAAAGGACAATGTGTACTGTCATTTACCCAGGGGTCACATTGCCAGGGTAAAGGACAATGCACTGTCATTTACCCAGAAGGAAAAAAAAATGCTAAGAGGGAGATGGAAATAAAAAGAAATAATCTTTAAAGTAATTAAAAATATAGTTTAAGCAGGGTTTGGTTATGCATGCCTTTAATCTCAGTGCTCTGGAGACAGAGGCACATGGGTCTCTTTGAGTCTGACACTACCTTGGTCTATATAGAGAGCTCCAGGCCAGTCAAGGCTGCATAGTGAGACTCTGTCTCTAAATGAATGAATGAATGAATGAATGAATAAACAAATAAATAAATTCATTTTAGAGGGAGTTTGAATGAAAGTACCATTCATCTACAGATAATGTTGTTCTCAGAAGGCATAAGTTATTAAACAAAAATCCCAGAGCCAGGTATGGACTACTTCCCTACAAATTGTGGGTCTGGGAGGCCCTAAAGACCTCAAAAAGCAATACAGGTTATTGCCATTGCTCTTTGACTGCTCACCAGAACTAGATGGTAAGATCTACTGCTGAAGATACCACACTTCAATTGCAAGACATGGAAAAATTAAGCAGGAACTGAGCTGGAAGCTTTCTTCCTGTTGGCTAACTTTCACAGTGCTAGAGAGTGCTATATAGGCTGCTGGGGAGAAAGGTCATCAACAGTCTTATCTAGCTTGTGTGCTACAATGCTAATCTGCCTGGCTACATGGGGCCACTAGTGCTCCATGGCATGGCTGTTTGGGGGTAACCAACCACTTTATGCTTAGATCTGAGGCCTATTCTGCAGGAAGAAATTCATGCCTGGCACTGAAAATCTGATCAAAAGCTCACGGCTAGGGAGGTCATGGATTCTAGAGGGGAAGCTACTACTGATGTTTTGCTAAATGGACATGTAGTCAAACTGCCCTGTAAATATTCAGGTCTCTACCCATAGATTAGTTCTGCCTTCAGCCTTGTCAGAAAAGTATCTTTTTCCAGTGTACAGTGGTGAATGCAGAGACTCATAAGCCAAAGGAACGAGAATGAGTGACTGTTGAGTGCTCAACCCTAAATAGGAGATGTACATTTAACCCTCTAAGGCTCATGGAACATTGCAGATGAGAGGGTAGAAATAATGTAAGAGTTGGAGGATGGGATGAAGTGCTGAGTAATGCTGTCTTCTGGACATGACATAGCAGTTGCACCCACGATCTTGCTTTACAAACAGCAGCAGTAGTTACCTGTACAAGTCCTAAATAAGACTAGGTCTCATGAACATTTCATTATGGACTGGGAGAGCAACTCAAGGGAGGACAGGTTTATTTGGCCCATAATACCAGGTTGTGGCTCATCATTGTAGGGAAGTCATAGCAGAAGCTTTAGAGAACTGGTCACATCACACCCAGTCAACGGCAAAGACAAGCGAGTTAATGCATGCATTCCAGTGCTTAGTTTACTTTGTACACTCTTTGTTGTTGTTTTGTTTTGTTTTTTGGTCTTTTTGAGACAGGATCTCCCTGCAGCCCCAGGTGGCCTGTGTGGTGGTTTGAATGAGTGTCCCCCATAGGCTGTTAAGTATTCAGACATTTGTCTCCAGTTGGTGGCGCTGTTTTTGGAGGTCTTAGAAGGTGTGGCCATGCTGGGGGAAGTGTGTCACTGGGGGCAGGCTTAGTGAGCTTAACAAGCCTCTGTGGTCTACAGTTGCCCTTTCTGCTTCCTGTGCTCTTTGCGAGATGTGACCCTCAGTTTGCTGCTCCAGATCCAGCTGCCATGCCTCCCTCCACAATGGACTCTAATTCCCTGGAACCACCAATCGTAAGCTCAAATAAACTCTTCCTTTTATAAGTTCCTTGGTCATGGTGCTTTATCACAGCAACAGAAAAGTGACTAATACAGTTATTGGTACCAAGAGTGGGGTGTTGGCTGTGAAGAACCTGACCATGTGTCTGTTTGGAGAAATGTGGAAGACTTTGGAACTTTGGGCTAGAAAGGCTGTTGACTACTGTAAGCAGAGCTTAAGGGGCCATTCTAGTGGAGGCCTGGAAGAAAGCATGGCTGCAAAAGATGTAGTTCCAGGGGAAAATAAAGACTTAGGCAGCAACTGGGATATTTTGATAAAGAGTCTGGCAGCAGTTTGCCCACAGCCCAAATGCTTGCCTGATGCTAAGTTGAAAAGCAATGGACTGATGTCTTTGGCGGAGGATATTTCAAGACAGCCTAATGTAGAAATGGTGGCGTGGCTTTTAATGGTGAATATTGTGCAGATCTACAGTGAAGAAGAGCAGATGGGGCAGAAAGAACTGCAGAATGTACAGTTTGGATCTGAAAACTGCACTAGGAAGATTAAAGGTGGGGCCAAGGCATGTGAAGGAGAGGCTCCCTTTCATAAGGAGATTAAAGCAATTAAGGAGAGGCCTGGAGATTTACAAGTAAACAAAAGAATCAGTACCTTCAGGGCAAGACTACACCCAGCTAAACCTCCAACAAGTCCAGGGCAGAGAAAAGTTGCAAATGTGGTTGGAATGGGCCAGGGTCCATCCCAGGATTGCAGCCAAACTCAGCAGTTTCATTCACCTGGTGCTGGCTTCAGAGGCATGAAGTTCGCAAGAGTGAAGGGGTCATCAGTTCTTCCTCCACGGTTTCAGAGAGCCAAAGAGGCCAGGCAGAGTACAGCAGGGGTGTCCCTGAATAAAGAAGGTCCTGATAGGCCATTGTGTGAAGCTGTGAATGTGAAGTCTGGTGGGCATCGGAGACCCCAAGAAGACATTCGAGATGCCAGACCTGTGAGATATTTGCCAAGGAGAGCTGCATACAGGGAGTGGTACCGGCCTAAGAAAGAGATGTGTGTTGCAAGCAAAGCTGGAAGAGCTGAGCCATCTAAGCCCTTTGGAAGTCAAGTCCCAGAGGTTGCATGTGGAGCTACTGGACTTGGCATTTGCCCTGCTGGTTTTTGGTCTTGTTTTGGTCCATTGTTTTCCTCACTATGCCTCTATTCCTCCCTTTTGGAATGGGAATGTGTATTCGGTTCCACTGTATGTTGGGAGTATGTAATTTGCCTTTTGATTTTACAGGAGCTTACAGTTAAGAGATTGGCCTGAGTCTCAGAAGAGACCTTGGACTGTGGACTTTTGAATGGCATTGAGACTGGTAAAGACTGTGGGGACTTTTAAGGTTGAACTAAATGCATTTTGCATTTTATATGGTCAGGAGCCTATGGAGGCCAGGGAGTGGAATGTGGTGGTTTGCATGAGTGTCCCCCATAGGCTGTAAGTATTCAGACATTTATCTCCAGTTGGTGGCGCTGTTTTTGGAGGTCTTAGAAGGTGTGGCCATGCTGAGGGAAGTGTGTCACTGGGGGCAGGCTTAGTGAGCTTAACAAGCCTCTGTGGTCTACAGTTGCCCTCTCTGCTTCCTGTGCTCTTTGTGAGATGTGACCCTCGGTTTGCTGCTCCAGATCCAGCCGCCATGCCTCCCTCCACAACGGACTCTAATTCCCTGGAACCGCCAATCATAAGCTCAAATAAACTCTTCCTTTTATAAGTTCCTTGGTCATGGTGCTTTATCACAGCAACAGAAAAGTGACTAATACAGCCTGAAACTCTCTATGTAGACCAGGCTGGCCTTTGAACTAACAGAGATCTGCCTGCCTCCGCCTCTGCTGGGATTAAAGGCAAGCACCACCACATTCGGCTTAATTTTCTACTCTTATACAACTGAGGATCCCCTACCCAGGGGATTATGTTAACCATAGTGGGTAGTTCTCTCCGCTTCGATTAGTATAATCAATATAATTCCCCACAGACAAACTTAAGGCCAACCTAATATAGAAAAACCTTCATTGAGACTCCCTTCCCAGGAGATTCTAGATTGCCTAAAGCTGACAAAACTAACCATTACATTGAGGGAGAGGAGAGATCTGAGGCCCCAACCCTTCCTAAGGAACTATTAATGGTTGTTGGAAGAGAGGGAGTCACATTTCTCAGTGGAGAATAAATTTCCCTTGCTCAAGTAAATAACCTCCATTCATGTTCATGCCAGCAACTCTAACTGAACACAGTGGGTCACACACAAAAAAGAAAAAGACATGGAAGTAGGAGGCAGCTTGTTGGGAAGGAGACTGTAGGAGGGGACAAGACAGAATAATAACTGTAACTATAACTATAACTATATATATATGGTGTGTGTAAGTAATTGGTGTAATTGTGAAAGAATAAATTGAAAAAATATGAATTAAAATGTTTCTATTTCCTGTAAGGGCAGGCACAGGTCCAAGTGGTCAGAGGGCTTTCTGATCCTTCACACCTGAGCCAGTAGCTGTGTTGCCACACATTGTGAGACACAAGCAACTGAGGCACACAACAGCTCTTACTCTCTGCAAAGGCCTTACTAACCTCAACCCTGTGTGGCTCATGAAGCAACTTCCTTCTAAATTTCTGGTTGGAGACTGTAATAAAAGTAAGATATCCTAAAATCCCTAAATAGTCAGGTTGCAGTTTCAATTTTTCATCCTCAGTGATATGCAGGAGCATAAGGACTTGCCTTACAGCTGACGCTTGGCCATACCACACTGATAAGCCGGTTCCATCAGAGTGCTGTAGCTGTGGTGTAGGCAGCACTATCTGATTTCATTTCATAACCACCCCCCATGCCCCCATAGGAAGCAGACAGTCCTCAGGCCAGGGATATTTGGCCCAAGCCCTTTAAGTGACACTTCACGAACAGCAAGGGAATCACATCTTGAGTCCCTAATCCAAAGTCAATAGAGCCCTGCCATAAAGACATTGGGATGGTCTTGTGAGGCCTTAACACTAGCCTCACTCTGTGTGGTTCATGGGCTCTGGAAGGGGCAATGGTGGTTGGATCACTGAGCAGAGATTGGGGGGGGTGGTAGACAGAGCTATACATCCCTTACACCTTAGTCTCTCTAGGCTAGAGGTCCAGAAACTGGTATTTGGTGCCTCAGAACCCAAAGAAAAGCAGCATCAGGAGGCAGTGACAGGTCCTTTCACATGACTAGGTCTTGACAGACACCACCTACCTCCCCTGGCCAGGAGCTTAGTCCTTTCCACACAAAACCACTGAGGTAGCACTCCAGGAGACAGGGTTGAGGTCTCTTGATGGGCACCTGGGATTCACAGTGTCTAAAATGGTCTCAGTGGTCTGGTTACCATAATTAACATTAAGAGAGGGCAAGTTACATCAGATGGTATGCTGAATTTAGACCAAAATATTTTAGCAAATACTAAGACTGAAATAAAAATCATTTGGGGAGGCTGGAGAGATGGCCTAGCGGTTAAGAGCACTGACTACTCTTGCAGAGGACCCGGGTTCAATCCCCAGCACCCACACGGCGGCTGAGAACCGTCTTTAACTCCAGTTCCAGGGGAAATCCGACACCCTCTTCTGACTTCTGCAGCATTGCATGACGTGGGTGCACCAACCTACATGCAGACAGTACACTCATACACATAAAAAATAATAAATAAATAAATAATTAAAAAAAGTCATTTGGGATCTAGTACCACTGATTTTTTTTTACCACTGATTTTTAAAAATTTTTAATGAACCATTTATTTATTTATTTATTTGTTTATTTATTTAGTTATTTATTTATATGAATGTGCTGTCTGCATGTAGTTTTGTGCACCTGTGTCGTGCAATGCCGCGGAGGTCAGAAGAGGGTGTCAGATTCCCCTGGAACTGGAGTTCTCCTGGAATTGGAGTTACAGACGGTTCTCAGCCGCCATGTGGGTGCTGGGGATCGAACCCGGGTCCTCTGCAAGAGCAGTTGGCATTCTTAACCGCTAGGCCAACCCTCCATCTCTCCAGCCTGCAAAAAGCACTTTTACGACAGGCCAGTGAAACTGGGAATTCCACAGATAACCAAGACATAGCCAGCAATCTGAGACTTCAGGTCCCTTTCCCTTCTTTCACAGACCCACCTGAGCCACCCCAAAATTTCCTTTCTTTACCCTGTGTTTTCTGGGAGGGGACAAACTTGAGGATGCACATGTCAGACCAGGGCACCAAGAAGCCCACACAGATGTCACATAGGAAATCTGGTGAGATTCTCACAACTGGCAAGTTCCAGAGTTATCTGTGGAAGGGTTCCTCCTCACCACTTCCCTACTCCCACACAATCTCACTACTGTTCTGGGGCTCCTTGCCTTAGGAAAACAGCCGCCAGTCAGCCAGGAAGCTGAGGCCCCATCACTCTGAGCCCTGCAGGCTGACCAGCAGTCCTTATTCCCTGTGTAGTGAATTAAGAGATATACCACTGGACTGGAGATAAAGCTCCAGCATTTGCTTCCCTGTCCTATTCCTGATGAAGGCTTGTGTGGGGTGACATTCCCTCTTGGCTGGGAGGTGAGGGGTGCGAAGTGGAAAAGGGATTGTGGCTGCCCTGCTGTGGGCCCTGAGGTGTCCCTGCTCTACACTGTCATGACTCCAGTGAGTATGTGGAGACAGAATGGGCCTTTCAGTGACCATCTGACCACACCCCACAGCCAGACTTACCAGTAACTGCTCAATAATATAAGGAGTCAAGAGCAATAGTGAAAACTCAAGGCTGCTTAAAACTTTATCTAATATGGTGGCCACTCGCTTGTAAGTGTTTCCTCACCTGGGGCAAATGCAACTGAAGACCCTCGCTGAGAACAGGCTGACGAGATGGTGTTTGGTCCAAGTGCAAATTGAAAACAGTGGCCAAGGCAGACTGTGCAGCCCGGGCCTTGGCAAGTTTCTTGTTCCTCCCTGAGCCCTCAAAGAACTGGCCATCCACTACCACAGACATGACAAAGCTTTTAGCGTGGCTCTCTCCACTCTCAGAAAGGAAGTCATACTTCAGTCCTGGGCGCAGCTCATTCAAGATCATCACAGGATTCTTCCCAGTTGGGGGTGGGAACGGTGGTGGGATGGGCAAAGGAGGCTGGGTGAGGCTGGTGGGCACTGGGGAGGCTGACAGGCTGAGGTCTCCACTTGAGCTGAAGGAGTCATCTCCATTGGAACCTACGTAGAAGGGTGTCTCTGACTTATCTGGAGTCTCAAAGCCATTGAAAAGTGTGTCGGGGAAGTCAGCCTGGTCAGATGTGAAGTCTGTGTTCACAGACAGAGTCCTTCCCATGGCAAGGTGCGCCTCGGAGGCATTGGGAAACTGGACAAAAGACCTTAAGGCCTTCTCAGCAGCATGGAGTTTTGCCTTTTTCTTTGTAGGGCCAGAGCCCTCAAAGACCTGCCCATTCACCTCCACAGACATGACAAAGAGAGGTGCGTGCACGGGCCCTGTCTGGGATAGCAGCATATATTGTAAGCCAGGCTTGATCTCGTTCAGCTGCATCAGGGCATTCTTAGGCAAAACAGGCCCCGGTGTTTTCCTCCGCTTCTTCAGGCGGTACTTGGAGTGGCCATTGCTGCCCTCCTCCAGGGGCCGCTTCCTGCTGGCGCCACTACCACCCCCGTTGGAGTGCGGAATGCCCTCGCCAGACCCAGATGCACTGCTGTCCTTGGGGGGCATGTTGTCCAGATTGCGGTTTTCCTTAACATCAGTGCTGCTGGAACCTGTGGTGCCCAGAAAGAGTAACTTACAACGCCTTCGTTGCAGGATCTTGTAAATGCAAAATTTATAGATTCCTTTATTTCTTTGTAGCTGGGTAAGTGATGAGTGTGTGTGTACATTTCCTTCCTCAATGCAAATGTGAGGAACTACACATTTGACCAAACACTTAACAGGTCTGGGCTGGAATGAGTGCTTTGACATTCTGTTAGCTAACAGCTATTGCCTCTTCTAGTCAGTTCATCAGTTCCTTTATGCATTAAAAAGGAAAATTAAAAATATTTTCTCTACTAAGGATATTTTAAATCTTTCAAGCTTATAAAAATAGTGGATCATAAGCTAATCTACAAAGACTAAGTCTGATCAAGTCTTTGAACCCACTGGAACACAGATAGGCATTTATCTTAGCACATCCTTCCTTTCCAAGGTTCTGGAGCCCTTAAACTGCAGCACCTCTCATAAGAGGAGGTACCATCAGAAATGCACCTTTACAACTTAATAAGTTCTTTAGGTTTAAAATACACGATCAACATATGTGATTATTTGTCTTAGTTTATGAATCAATCATAGAAAACTGTCTATGTAATTAAAGTATTATGACTATAGAATTTACTTTTGAAGAATGATGTTTATGTCATACAGATTTTTCATTATGTATGAGCACTATTTGCCTCATAGTTCTTGATAAATTTCATTCTAGAAAAAATATTAAAAACAAGATATAAAACTGAAGCTATAAGCAGGTGAGGATGTCCTAATTTCATAAAAACACCTGACAATTTTGTCTTTTTAAAAAACTGACTGGTTAATTTCCAGATTAACTTGGTTATCATACTTTTCAAAGGTACTTAGCATGGGCAAATAAAGATGAGTGGGAAGTAAATGCCCACCGTGATGGTACCTGCTTGTTATCCTAGCACTCAGCAGGAGGGCTGAGAGCTAGAAGCCCAACTAGGCCTACACATAGCCAAGACCTTATCTCAAGCCCCTCAAATAAAAATAAAACAAAGAAAAACTTTTTTAAAGGAAGGAAAGGAATAAAAGAGTAGCAATATCTTTCTTTAGGTCTATTAATCTTTCTAAAAAAAAAACAACAAAAAATAACTCCTCTTTTTTTTTTTTTTTGTAACTCCTCTTTTATCCCTCAGTTTTCCAGTCTTGTTGTATAAGGCTTTGCAGCATTTGTCACTGTAGTATTCAGAGACCTCCAGCCACTAGCTGCCAAAATAAAAAAAAAATCTTAATTGGTGAAAATATTCCTAAATATGGTGGCTTTGGGGTCTATTTCTATTATGTAACATGCAAACAAATTCTCTTTGTTAAGCAATCTGATGACACTGGGAACGCTCATCAGTGAGTGTGGGAAGGGTTAGTGACAGACCCTGTTGTAGCTGCCATTCTCTGGGGCTTAGGGTCACAGATGCCTAGAGCCACTGCAATTCAGTTGGGACAGCAAAAACTACCAAGATAAACTCAGCCCAGGGATTACCTGGGCATGTGTGGGGTTGGGGTGTCTTTCAACAGACACCTCTCTGAACACTCCTGACACACACACCACTTCACCCAGCTAACAAAGCTGACGGAATGGGCACTAAATTTTCATTTATAACATCCTCCAGCAAAAGACCGGTAGGTTACTCCTTTCGGTACTCAGGGAACAAAAGGTTAAAAAGGTAGAGCAAAGATGGAATTGAGAGATTAATAGAGGAAGAGAAAACATCACGCACAGCATTCTGCTCACAGTTCAGTTTCATTGATAAACAGAATTATCATATAGAAACTCAAATTAACAACAGTGTGCTCCAACATGCATTCAGCCAAACATTAATGACTTCTGAACACTAAATACCTTCAGAACTGATTAATAATTAGTCAAGATTATGAGAAAAATACATTTTCTGTAACAGTTCATACCAGTTCTCAATTCTTATTCATTTCAGAAGCAAAGATATTGCTCACACGTTATCAAAAATTCTCCTAAAAAAATGAAAACAAAACACTCCGATGAAAGAGATGTTTTCTTTCTCTCTGTACGCCATGCTGTTACATTCAGGATGTGGAGTGAATCACAGAACTTTTGCTGTTTTTAAAATGACAGGAAACAGGCCTGTCATTTCAAAGATTTTCACTAGACCCAGGGGCTTATCTTTCCAGGAATATTATTTTGGAGGACCCTTTCTCAGTTGAAGTTCCCAGGGCTCAGTGGGGACGGCCACAGCTAGCGGCAGCCTAGTTCCCGGCAGGTGGCTCTGGGGAAACCTGCGCACATGCCCCAGACGGGATTACTTTCTGAAATGAGGACATGTAAAGATTGTGGGAATGGTTAAGTGAAACTGCCCAGTGAAACACTCCAGCTGAGTTTCAAAAACATCTCAAGGACAGGACTGAAAAGAAAAGCAACTAGTGAGCTGCAGAAAGTACATGTCAGCAGAGGTAAGAGCACACTGGGTACACTGCTCTAAATGGCACTGTTGGCTGCCTTGTGTCAGCCTGTGTCCACCTCAAGGTAGAGGATGTCTGCTGCACAGCCTACTCCAGAACCCCTGAGCTATAACCACACATTCTTCACAGTGATGTGGCAGAATTGCCTCACAGAGTGCTGTTAGGCTCCGGGTGTTCAAGAAATGCAGAGCCATAGACTCTGCCACTGGACTGCATGTGAGGTCATGGGACGTGTGCTGGGCCAGGTCCTCACATCATACCACTCCTGGTGAAACACGGTTCTGCTGTGGGGCTGCATGTTCTTCCTTGAGACATAGCACAATTAGCTGTAAAAGTGCCATCTTCCAGGCAACTTCCCACTATGTGAGCATGTGGACCTTGCTTAGACCTGTTCCTCTCTGGGGCTGAGGGTTGGCAGAAGTGACTGGTGGTTCACAGAGAACAGTGCCAAGGGAGGAAACATCTGTGTGCCCAAGGTCCCATCCCCACAGCCCTGTGGAAGACAGTGTGGAGAGCAGACAGAGCCCCCATGAGGGTTTGGTCCATACCAGTACCAATCTCTTTCCAGTCTTCAGAGACTAAAGATCATGTGGACTCCCTTTCCTCCAATCAGGAGCAGCGACTGTGCTTGAAGGGAACTGTGTATGAACCATTATCCCAATGACCGGGTATCTGAGTCAATCAAATAGGTTTTCTTGAGTTTGCTCAGGTGAAAGTTCAGAGCTTTATTACAAGAACCAAGACTTCACGTGAAATCACACAGCATTAGGACAGTCACCTAGAGGCATATTTCTGTAATAAAAATGATGGTCCCATGATGATAATGAAAACTCTAGATAGGTGGCTGCAAGGAAAATGTCCACAGTAAATACTGATGTCTATCATGTAAAAAACCCACCACTGCCAACAGCCCACATCTTAGGAAACATCAAACTGGTCTTATTAATCAAATTTACAAAACACTACAATTTTAATGGGACATGAACTACTTGACACTATGTGATAGGCCTAGATCTTACTCATATTTTCTTCATCTTCTATATCCATGGTAAAATACTTTTGAGGGTTTCTTGACTGGCGGAGACCACTTTTGTCTGAAAGATAGCAAGAAAACAATGTTTAGTATGAGAGCAGGGTGGGATGAGATGCCTGTTCTCTAGAATTATCACCATATCACTGTAAAACGGAAGTCATCAAGAGCACTGGCTCTGCCATTTGGGAAGGGACATTCAGTCTTTCATCTTCTCCCAGCATGCTCTGGGGACACCAAAGGTTCCCTGATTCAGATGACTTATACAGAAAGACAGTGGAAGGCAAGGAAGAGGTCATAGCAAAGGGCCAGTGTCCAGGAACCTCATACTTGCCTCCAGGGAGTAAAGGGCTTCTAAGGACTCTGAATCAAGGACAGGCTGATGACAACCCATCAGGGCCTGCTGTCTAACAGCCACATCACAGCTGACCACAGAACCCAAAAGACTCAAACTGTTTGCTATCTGGTTTCTGCCCTAGTAGACCTGCGGGTGGGCTATAAAGTGAAATCATGTAATATAAGTCATATACATATATCATATAAGACCCAGTATTCCAAGGACTTCACTTTCCATGCATCCTAAGGGCACCTCACATAGAAGAATAAAACGTATTTAATAGCTCAAATCGAATCCAATACCTTGGCCACACACAATTTAGTGTTTTGTTGTCAGGAGAAAGTAAGAAAAAATGTAAAGAAAAGTTAATCTAACTGTCCAATTACTAACAAATGCAAGGGTTTCCTCTTCCCGACTATTTCTGATACACTTTGCAAGGCTGTACTAACAGTCTACAATTAAAAAAATCCTATAAAATTGCAATTAAGGCACAAAGGAGTTGCAAACCTTGAAACCAATATTGCTTTATAAACAAAATTTGTTTTATAAATATCAATAATGTAAATTCACTGCTTTTAGGAAAATAGTAATTAAATGTACTAAGATGTACATATATCTCATATATCACATACATAAAATAGATGCAGATTTCGAGAAAACCATTTGTTAATAACTTTTTCTTTCTTTTTGGAGACAAGGTCTCACTATGTACATCAGGCTGCCCTTGAATTCACAGAGATCCACCTGCATGTGCCACCCAAGTGCTGGGATCAAAGGTTTGTGGTTATTAACAAACCACCCCCAGTGTTTGTTAATAACTTTTAATCTGACTTTTCCCCAGCAAATGCACTGAAGAATGTTAAAAGAGCTTATATACAGAATTCTTTACTCAAGAAAGTTTTCTTGCCAGATGTGGTGGCACATGCCTTTAATCCCAGTACTCAGAAGGCAGAGGCAGGCAGATCTCTGTGAGTTCAAGGCCAGCCTGGTCTACATAGTAAGTTCCAGGCCAGCTGGAACTACAGGGAGACCCTGTCTCAAAAAAAGTTGCTAATAATTAAGGAAATGCAAATTAAAACTACCTTAAGATTTCACCTTACTCCGATAAGACTAGCTAGGATCAAGCAAACAAAGGACACCAAATGCTGGAGAGGTTGTGGGGAAGAGGAACACTGGTGGGAATGCAAACCCATGCAACCCTATGGAAAGCAGTGTAGAGAATGCTTACAAAACCTGACCCAGTCATACCACTCCTGAAAGCAGGGCTGTGTACCACAAGAATCTAAAGCAAATCTGACAGATTTCTACAATCAAGGAATTGAAATGCAAATATTGTCTGGACAGCTAATTCTGCTAAGAAACTTTTGTTAATAATTATTGATGTGGAAATGGTAGTTTATCTACTAGAGATATATACTGAAGATTTACAGGTGAAATGATAATACCTGGGATTTACTTATAATTCAGTGTAATTGGAAAGAAGTAGAGGGACAGATAGGCCACTGCTAATGACTCTCTACTGGGGCTAGGCATTGGGTTCACTATACAATTTTATATATATATATAGATATATTATATATATATATATATATATACTATATATATACTATTATATTTACTTTTTGAGACAGGGTCTCCCTTTAGTCTCAGCTGACCTGTAAGGGGCTCTCTGGCCTTGTGGCTATAGGGGTCAGCTCAGGAAAACAGGGATGCAGTTGATCATGCAACCAAGCTTTGGCCAGGGGGTGGACCTAGCAAAACAGGAACTTGACAACAGGTTCTTGTTTGCTGAAAGGAGGCTTTAAACAAGGAGAAGACACAGAAGCTTCTTGCAGGAGTCAGTAGAGACTGCAGAGACTCATAACTGTTCCAAGTACTAAGAATAAATAGCTGCTGAATGCCTGGCTATTGGTGGGACATCTATATCACCCCCTCTAAGCCTTAGGAACTATCAAGGAAAAAGGAATGGAAAGAATATAGGGAATGATGTGGAATGTTCTAGGTGTAGCATGCTGCTGCACACTTGAACTTACAGCAGCTGCAATTACTGTTCAAGAATGTACCCTGTCGGGACTGGAGACATAGCCTAGCGGTTAAGAGCACCGACGCTCTTGCAGAGGACCCGGGTTCGATCCCCAGCACCCACATGGCGGCTAAGAAACCGCCTGTAACTCCAATTCCAGGAGAAACTCCAGTTCCAGGGGAATCCGAGACCCTCTTCTGACCTCCGTGGCATTGCACGCAACCACGGGTGAGCAGACCTGCATGTCAGACAGTACATTCATACAACATACAAAAAAAAAAAAAAAAAAAAAAAAGAATGTACCCTGTCACTGAAGAGAGAGGGGCTCATTGGGCCCTACTCCTCCCTGAGGATTGATGGGGAAGGAGGAAGATTTTCTTCAGTGGCGTAGGACTAGTAAGATGCCCTTGCTCTTGTAAACCAACTCGCATCTATGCTCCTGTAAACAACCCTAATGAAACTCACTGGGGTGGGCACACACCAAAAAACATGAAATAGAAAGTGGGCTCTTTGTGAGGAAAAATGGCACCTGTGGGACTTGGAGAGGACAAGAAAGGGTAGTGGAACTTGAATATGGTCAAAATACAGTGTGTATACATGTATGAAAATGGTATAATGAGCTGGGTGTGGTGGCACATGTCTTTAATCCCAGCATTTGGGAGGCAGAGGCAGGCAGATCTCTGTGAGTTCAAGGTCAGCCTGGTCTACATAGTGAATTCCAGGACAGCTAGGGCTACAGGGAGACCCTGTCCTAAAAAAAAGAGAAAGAAAACAGTATAATGAGAGCCAATATGTACTAATGAAAACTTTTTTAAAAGGCATAAGGGCCAGAAGATATAAAAGATATACTTATTTTTGCTTCCTGGTCTTGGTACAGGCTGAAAGCCCTAGATATCAGAACAAAAGAAATAGGACAACCAGGAGAGAGGAAAGCAGAGCAGACAGGCTGGGCCCCAGCACTCAGGGGTGGTAGCTAGGAACTCCAGCATTCTTTATGCCTTATTATCCCAACTTGGAGTAGAAAGAGCTGGAAACCCCTACAACCAAAGGGGACAGACCAAAACCCAAACCAAACAGTCAGACAAAGAAACAAGCCCTGACAAAAGCAGCTCTCTAGTAAGAAGGAAAACTCTATGAGACAAGACCTGTCTACCTCAGCAAAGCCCATAGAGTAGCCCAGCCTGACTCCAAGGACCCTAGAACCCCAGGTAGGGCTGAGGGCATCAAGGAAAGTAGGAAGTCACAATGTGTACTCTCACTAGGCTGAGACAACTCTGTGCACACCCTTGCCTCAACAGTATTCTGGGCCTGTGAGGGAAGTAGGGACTTTCACCTACCTGGCAGCAATAGGCTACCCAGTGCTGTTATTGGAAGCCCTAGAAGGGGCATCCAGAGGCCTTCTTGGGTGGTGAGTAGCTGTGGAAGTCTGGTAGAATTGGACTTGTTTCCACTTGGATTAAGACACTGTCTCCCTTTCTCTGGCAGAATGGAGTGTGGGATAATCAGCTTCAGCAGAACTGGGCAAGATCCTGAGTCTTGTGACATAAGATGAACAGGTCGCAAATACAAAAATAGTCACTGTCACACAGAGAATCAGTAAGGTATCAAACAGTAAAGATGCCAACACAGGAATGACAGAAATGTGTAGTGGTCTGAGGATGACATTAACACAGATTTTATCCCTGGGGGAAGGGGAGGAAGGCCTAGCAATTTTGACCTGCTGAGTAGAGCTACAGCCAACCAGCGAGGGCAGAGCCAGCAGGGAATAGACAGCAGAGCACAGGGACAGAGCAGAGGCTATAACAGACCCCTCAACAACAAAGCAGTGGTTCAAAAGTGACCAGTAGCAAGAGGACAACCTTCAGCACAGAAAGAAGCAAGAAAGGTGGAGGCTAAACATGGAACGTTGGCACAGCCCCATACTGTATCAACAACCACCTGAAAATGGATCAGGGGCTTAAATATACATCACAGAACTATACAAGGAAACCTAAGAGAAAATGCCTGGGATCCAGCACCAGGCAAGATTCTCAGATCTTACAGTACAAGCGCCACCTGTTTATATAAGGTACTTTTTTTTTTTCTAAGTATACACTGAGAGCAGGATGTAGTGGCACACGCCTTTGATTTCAGCATTTAGGAGGAAGATCTCTGTGAGACTGATGCCAGTCTGGTCTACAAAGTGAGTTACAGGCCAGCTGGGGCTACAGGGAAACCCTGCCTCAAAAACAAAACAAAAGAACACACTGGGAGAAATTAACTGAAAACCATACAATCAATAAGGAGGATATATAGGAAACTTTCAAAACTTAACAGTAAGGGGCTGGAGAGATAGCTTAGCGGTTAAGAGCACCAACTGCTCTTGCGGAAGACCTGGGTTCAATCCCCAGCACCCACATGGCGGCTAAGAACCGTCTGTAACTCCAATTCCAGGAGAACTCCAGTTCCAGGGGAATCTGAGACCCTCTTCTGACCTCCACGGTATTGCATGACATGGGTGCACAAACCTACATGCAGACAGTATATTCATACACATAAAAAATAAATAAATAAAAAAAAAAAAACTTAACAGTAAAATAAACATCCAGTAAGAAAATGGGCAAAGGCAAAAAGAGAGCTTTTGGTATAAAAGATACATGGTCAGGAAACAGACATATAAAAACATCCCAACAGGCCCAGTCATGAGGTAAACATAACTTAAGAGCAGGAGACAAATAAGGTTTTAAGCAAAACCCAGTGACATCATAGGTGCTAGCAGGACAGCAGAAGCTATACCCCATGGCTGCTGGTGGCACCTGGAAGGCATGAAATGGGAATGAACAGAGGGGCCTGGGAGCTTCTTAAGAATTAAACATGAAACTGCCAAGACCCAGCGATTGCACTGTAGGGTATTTATCCCAGAGAAAACAGGACCTATGTCCTTAGAAGCACTAATTCTCACATTGAACAGGAATCTACATGATCTCAGAATGAAGTTAATTCAAAGGTAGGCAGAAGCCACATGATTAGGCTAACTTTACTCTTCTCTATAATAACCAACAGCTAGTATACAGGGAAGCTGGCTTTACCCGGATGTCTACTGTGACAACATGTCTTGGGACACAGGCCAGCCTGGCCTGATGCAGGTCACCTGGCCTGCACAGTTTGCCTTGTTGTGTTCTGAAAAGGACATAGAAAATGCCTCACAGTAGAAAATAATCATGCTACATGTGGCGGCAGGTGGGGACCTGTGTGGTAAGAACAAGAGCTAGGAAATCTCTCGCAGAGCAGAAGCCAGTGCCTACAAATGCCAACCCTTGGACCAAAGGTTATAAAACAAAGCAGGAGAAACACGGTGTTTCACAGCATTTCACATGGCTGTTTCCTAAATCCTGAAAAGAGCCTTTTATGGCCTGAACTATAAACAAGAATTAAAACCCCCATCAAAAATCCCAAAGGAAGAAAATTCCAAGAATGGGCTTTGATAGCAATATTCAAAATAGTTACCTCAGCTTTCAAACTGCCTCCTGGGGCAGGAGGAGGTAAGCTAGACCTGGGAGACAGTGAGAGCGAGGGCCTTTTGACTCAGCAGTAGAAGTGCTGAGACCTGAGTTTAACTCAGTTAACCAGATCCCAGATATCATTCTGACTTTGCTTCTTTAACAGGACTAGTTAAGGTGATTCTAATGACAGTGCAGAAAAAGAGAAGCTTAGCAACTCTGAACTAAAGCAGTAATCCGTGGGGAAATTGTTCCAAGCTGGACACAAGAGCCCAGCACCTGAAGAATCACAGCTCACAGAATGAGGGATGGAGGGAAAAGCCCAGCATTAGAACAATGCATTCAGAGACAATGCTCAGCAAAGATGGTATTTTAACCAGGGACACCTAAGTGTCCATCCACCAGGGCCATTCATCCACCAAGGCACTGTCTTTATCAATCAACACATCCTGTCTTTTGATTTCAAATCATGTGATTAACATTCCTAGTAACTTCGGAGGCAGTCCTCATCTCCCCATGGTAGGTAAGACTGCAATCCTGCCTTCCTTTCCTCCACTTAACAAACTGAAATATTCTAGAATAAGATAGAAAGCACACAACTACATGACTTGCTTATGTCAAAGGTATACCAGAACTTGAGTCTTTTTACTGAATTTGTGTGAATGCTGTCCCTAAGTATACTAAACATTTACAGAGATAACTGATAACAAGGGGCTAGGGAGAAAACTCAGCTATAAAGTGTTTGTCCTGAAAGCGTGAGGACTTCAGTCTGGATCCCTAGCACCCACATGCAAAACTGGGTATAGCAGCGTGTATCTAAACCCCAGTGATGGGAGGCTGGAGACAGCGCTGGAGCTCACTGGCCGGCCAGCCTAGCCATAGTGATGAACTCCAGGTTGAGTGAGAGACAGACAGCACCTCAAAAAATAAAGTGGAGGGCAGAATGTGGTGGCATGCACACCTTTAATGCCAGCACTCCACTCAGGAGGCAGAAGCAGGTGGATCTCTGTGAGAGCAAGGCCATCCTGGTCTACATTTCAAGTTCCACGCCAGCTGGGACTATAGGGAGACCACATCTCAAAGGAAAGTAAAGAAAGGAAGACAGAAAGGGAGGGAAGAAAGGAAAGAGGGAAGAATGGATGGAGGGAGGGAAAGGAAGGAAGACAGAGACTGAGAGAAGACACCCAGAGCTGATCTTGCCTCTACATGCATGTGCACACACAAACAGGTATATGCACCACACAAAGATAAACAGTAAACATGAATAAACTGACAATTATTATTAGATTTAATAAATTTCTACTTTTCCCTTGAAAATGGTCTTTGAGAAAACTTTTGCATGTTCTTTATGAATGTTGCCAGCTTTATTTTAAAAGCTGTTAACTACAAACTTAAAACCAGAGACGTTTTTAAAAAATTATGTTGAGTCTTTACATAATGCAAGCAGTAAACTGAAGTCTAGGATAATTTTGTAGCTATTGCAAAAACAACGCAAAACAAAAAACACCTAAATGATGAGTTGATTATTTATTTAAAATGATTCCTGATGAACAAACATCTCATATCTCCTAAAGGAAACAAACTGAAATTCAATCACCTGTGTCAGAAAACACACAGCACTTCACCACTTGTATTTTGCTTCCAATATCGTCTAGCAAAATAACACTGCTAAAGTTTACAAAATGATTAAACTGATACTATTTTCAAGGAGGTACTTTCCTTTCTAGGAAACCACCCATGTAGCCTGCTGCTCTGTTAACCTCTTACTGAGGAAGAGACAGCACGTGGTGTCAGCAAATGAGACATAGCATTTAAGCAAGTGTTTTTTCCGGTACAATGCAACATGGGGAAATGAAGATCAGGTTAGTTAGGCACAGCAGCCAGCATGTGAAGTGGAGTGTCAATAACAACTCACAGATCAGGAAGGGCCTCAGGGCAGCAGCACATGCAGAGGCACTGGCTCAGGTGAAGGAGGACCCAGTGTGCAGGTTACTGATATTTGGTAAGGAGAGAGTGAAATGAGGGAGGATGACTGAAAATGGAGGAAAGGAACTGGGAACATCCAGGATGTGGGTCTAGATCCCTCCACTGCATTAAAAGAAAGTATCAGCAAAAATCACAGACACAAAGCAGGGTGGTCACTGGTGGGTTAGCCATGTATTGATGGTGTGGGAAATGCTCAGCTACTGGAGGGTAAAGCCCTGGCAGGGGAGGACCCTGGGCAAGAAGTGGCCCTGGCAAGGATGGGCTCTCCAGAGGCCCTTGACTAAAGTAGCTCACTTAGGTAGAAATTGTGCTAATGAAACTGTGTAGAAACCTGTGTCACCTTGAGGGTCTCACCTGCCCCTGAACTGCATGTAACAGGTGCTCCAGGCAGACATCTATAGGAGGTAGGTGTGTGAGCAGAAGCTTGAGCAGAGGGGAGGCAGGAGCCACACAGGTTTTTTCCCCCTTCTATTCTATATCTTGCATAGCCAGTTCTCCCAAAGTCTGGCTCAAAGGTATTGGCTGCTTGGCTCTGCCCTCACAGTAGCCAAGGTGGTCACTATTAATCAGAAACACCCTGAAGCATAAGCCCAAAGGTTCACATGCCCTGGTGCATGTCTGCATGCATCACCATGGCCCACTTGAGCCTCTTCACTGTACCTTCCTCCCAGGTTGAAGGGATTCATTCAGCTTGGCTTGATGTATGTATCTTGAGTCACAATTGCCAGGAAGTCCCTGAGCAACTCTGGCCTATTTCCCCGCATCATTTCCCACTCACCATCAGTATCAGGAATGTGCTAGCAACTCTAATTTTAGCTGGAATCAAGTCAGGTTCATTCCAGTTTGGATGGAAGCCACTGCCCTAAATAATCTATAATCTATAAGCCCCCTCTTTCTGCCCCTAAAAGTGTGAATACACTTTCCTCCTGCCCCTGACCAAGCTTCTATCTGTAAGTCTCCAACAAACTGCACTCTCTGCCATCTTGAATTGTCTGTTTCTTTGGTCTCTTCCATCAATGGCTGCTGGTTCTTTCATATTGGTTTTCTGAAACACTGGACTTCCTCAGAACCCTAGGCATCTCCAAACCGGGGATCAGCAGCCCCCAGATTCTGAAGGGCTCCTGCCTCCCCCCTCTTGTCAAGCTCCAGCTCACACACCTACTCAGAGAGGCTTCCATCAACCACCCGACCATCCTATTTCAGACACAATAAGTCTACCACCTGCAGACTATTTTCTTTCCATGCTAAGCCTCAAAAGAGATAAACAGGTTTGTCTCCTTTCTCTCTTCCAGCACCCATCAATGTCTTTAGGATGGAAAACCCAGTGAATATGGGCTGAATGAATACTGAGCTTTGCTCTTTGCAGCTCTACCCACCTTTCTACAGAAACTGTGCTAGATAATCAGGTGAATTTCCACCCCGAGTGGCCATAGTCATGGTCTCCAACTCTCTATCTCCTCATGTGGCTGCTAGTTGTTTCCCAAAGTAATGCATAGGGTACCCAGAAGGCTAGAGATTTCTTGGGATGCTTAGTTGCATCTTGGCTGGTGCTTGCTGTTTCTAACATTGGTTAGTCACTGAAATGGGGCTGCACACCATTCCAAAACAGAAAACATGGACTTTTATCAGTTATTTCTAATTTGAAATTTTTGCTGGGATGTACCAATTAGATACCAATTTGTCCAAATGTGGTCTAGCCACTTGTAACCAAACAAATATACATCTATCGTGCCTAGACATACATGGCTGAGTCTGTATGGCTAACTGTCAGCTGAGTTTACAAAGAACGCCAGGTAGTGCCACACAAGTTTGCTGTCAGGGTAGAGCTGTGGGTATGGCTAGCCTCAAAGACCCAGAAGCAGTACCTCCTTTGGATGAGACCCCAGATCCTCATACAGAGCTGGTCCCTGGTCTGTGGCACCTAATTTGCCAGCAGCCTATGAACCCTATGTCTACAGCACCTAGTAGGACATCTTCTAAGGTATACAAAGGTGGGTATCTAAGGCTGTCCCCATTCCTGAGCATGTCTGTGCTTACTGGACCAAGGTGCCTCTGGGGGCCACACATCAGCTGTGTCTGCTTCCTCTACAATGACTAAGTCCATACTTCACAGTGTATGGCTGCACACTGAGGTCCTTGACCCAGAAGGGATTGTAAATGGAAAGGCTGTAAACTGACTAGATCAGTGGGCAAGGCATCTACTTGATTCAATCAAGATTAAACAGTGTGTTGCAGGCACTTTTATTCTCCTTTGCTAAGGGACATAAATACTCTAAGGTCTCTCTCCACCAGATTCCAGTCACAGCCTGAGTTGTACAGGATGGTGGTTGGTAAGTGAGTATGTGGGGATGCTGGGGGAAGAGCTGGGCTGAGACTTGCCAAGGCCTACAGGCTCTCTGACTTGATCAGTGACATACCTTCCTTGTGGGGGATCTGCAGGCCACAAGAGTGGGTCCTTGTGACTTAGTACCAGCATAGCCTACACACAGCTAGCACTCCTGAGTGTCAATTTCAAACTTATTCCAGAAGAAGCCAGTGCAACTCATACCCTCTGGTTACACTTCCCCATATTCCTGGTGTGGCTATTTTTGGTGAGTCAGGTCCCTAGCCTTATCTGACAACAGAAACTGATAGTGATAGATCCTGGGACAGTCCAGCAGGCAGGGGATATAGACCAAACTCTGGCTGAAAGAATTAAAATAATTCCAACACAACTGGTTTTTGGCTACCTTATAGGTACATATCTATCACGGGGCTTTAAAAGCAAAAACAGGGGCTGGAGGGATGGCCTAGCGGTTAAGAGTGCCGACTGCTCTTGCAGAGGACCCAGGTTCGATCCCCAGCACCCACATGACGGCTGAGAACAGTCTTTAACTCCAGTTCCAGGGGAATCCGGCACCCTCTTCTGACCTCCGTGACATTGCACGGCATGGGTGTACAAACCTACATGCAGACAGTATATTCATACACATATAAAATAATAAAATTAAAAAAACCAAAGCAAAACAAAACAAAAAACAACAAAAAACAACTAAAAATGGAATAATGAAGTAAAGTAACAGAAAAAAACAAACACATCCTGTTCTCTCTCTAGAAAGAACATTCACCATAACTAAATTATCCGGCGAACGATAGAATTCTACCCAGTGTGTGAGTTAAAGCCCATAAGTTAAATCCATATCCAGAAACATTTTAGTAAGTGAGAATGCTGGACACATGAAATCTAAAATATTCTGCTTGTATTTAGTTAGCTTTCCTTTCCACTGAGATGACTACATACCACAAAGCCACTGGTAATGTTTCTGACTGCATACTCATTGCAGTAAAGCGGCTTGGGGCATCTGTAAAGGAGAGAAGCCTGAAATATACAGCAACAATCTGAGTGCTACAAGTGTGCATGAACCCATGCAATGAAAACTAGAAGCAGCTTCTTCAAGGAGCTCAACAGACAGGCAGGAAGGTGTGCACTCTGCACTCCCCTTACTGCCGGGCTACTACTGTTTCTACCTGCACCACGACTGCCAAAGACATGGCAGAAGGCTCCCAAAAAGAGCCTCAACAAAACAGCAGCAGGTCAGCTTCCCAGGCACCTCAGCTGAGGGCTCTGGTACACTCCTTCCACACAAGGGACCCTGGCCGCTCCTACATGATCAGAAGGCCTCATCTTCCAGAGGAGCCAAGCAGAGGAAGGCTGTGACCTCCCTGAAAGCAAAGCTGGGCTTTTTTGGTCAGTCTTTCAAATGTCACTACAACTGTTAATAAGAAGACACACACCCAGTAAAAACAGATGCAAATAACTTTAATAAGGTTACTTTTTTAAAAGTTCCCTCTTGTTTTCTAGAAAGTGAAGAAAAATGTCTGTTGAGGAGCTAGGGGTGCTTGGTGCATGCCTTTAATCCCAGTACTAGGGAGACAGAGGTAGGCCACTCCATGCAAGTTTCAGGCCAGCCTGGTCTATATATCCATTCCAGGCCAACTAGGGCAATGTGAGACCCTGTCTGAAACAAAACACAAAACAACAAAACAAACAACAAAACAGAGACCACACAGCCAGACCTGCTGGAGTGTGACCCCCCTGGCATGGTGTGCCTTCCATAGCACTGTCCAGAGGGCAAACAAGTTTAAGAATTAGAAGGGGCAAGTTTGAGGTGAACTGGGCTGGCAAAATGTCTAGTTCTCTCCTGGGCAGCACATCACTCTCTAAAGAAAGGGTCACGGATGATTGGGTTCATGGTCAGAGTAACACTAAAATACAAAGCCTCAGACAAACTTCCAACTCTACTGCGAGTACTAAGGTTCAAAGAACATTGCTAAGGCTTTGCTTATATTCAAAGATTCAGCTGTAAGGATTACCATCTATGCTTTTTGGTAAGGTCTGTTTTGGATCTATACCCTATTTTATTGCAAATAATCCACCCACCTACCTAACTTTGTCTAAGCCTTCCTCCTACACACACATAGAGATTATCTACACAGAACTACAAATACAGACTCTCCTGGGACACAGCCACTCCAACCTAGCTTGAGCTCTGTTTCCATACCTCTGCAGGACCAATAGCCAGCACACTGGTACACTTCTTATGATGTCACATGTATGCACTGCAAGTTCTAGCCTGTTGGCCGGAGACACAGAACAGGTATCTGTTAAACACGGGGGCAAGCCAGTGGGACGTGGGAACACACCCAGGAAATAACAACAGTTCATGGTAATCTGGGGGAAAAATAAGGAAGAGATGCAGATAGTGTTGTTAGCCCTGGCCATGGAGCTGCTACACAGTGACCCTGGACAGGTATCCAAGAGCCACTACAAAATGATGCCATGGTTACAAGAGAACCAAAGAGCTCTCAACTCTCTGATATAATTTTGCAAATGAGGCATTTATTTTATCCTACCATCACTATTATACATGCTATTAAAAATGTGTATCAGCCGGGCGTGGTGGCGCATGCCTTTAATCCTAGCACTTAGGAGGCAGAGGCAGGCGGATCTTTGTGAGTTCAAGGCCAGCCTGGTCTACAGAGTGAGTTCCAGGACAGCTGGGGCTATAGGGAGACCCTGTCTCAAAAAGACAAAAAAAAAAAAATGTGTATACTTCATGCCTAAGACAAAGTTACATAATTTGTAAGGCCCATGGTGTTATTTTCAGTACCCCTTTGTCCATGCCCCTGCTCCATCTGGCTAGACCTCTCCTAACATCCATCTCAGTGGGGCTCTGGAGGAGAATGTCACAAAAGACCCCTGCAGGATGAAGCGGGGGCCAAGACAACAATGGACAAGACAGCATCCCCAAAAGAAGAATGGAAGTGTGACTAAGGAAGAGGCCCTGGCAGGCCTATAGGCTTGTGGGAACTGGGTGCTTCTATCCGCCTCCCCTCTCTCCTGAATGAGTTTTCAGTATGCCCACCCTGTCCACAGCCAGGAAAACAGCAGCAGTTAGGGTCATCCAGAGAGGTGGACTCTGGACTTCAAGATGTTCAGTGAGGTCATGGTCTATCTCCCATGGGAGATAATATGTTCTTTATGGCATCTGCACCTGCTTCCAGGCTGGCACAACCAACTTCTGATGTGTTCCTCCCAGTACTGGCCTGAAGTAGAGATGTATCCAAGTAAGTTCAGCCCCTCTGCTAAAGGGAAGGGAGCTAAGAACAAGGAAGCCTGGGTTTCCAAGCAACTGCAAAGGGCATCAATGAGCACCAGGCTCACTTCTTACACAGCAGTTGCCATCTCACCTTCATCCTAAGCCCACCTGCCCAGCACAGGTCCTTTCTCCTGCTCCTTAATGTGGCATATCTGTGCAATAGCCACATCTAGAAAAAGCCACATATCCTCAAGCAAGACAGAAACAAGAAATAAATTCTCAGACCAGGATCCACTATAAGGGGACAAAAATTTCACAAGACTTCTTTCTGCCTTTCAAAGTAGATCAGAGTAACAATGCATTTTCAAGACTGCCCTTACCTGCTCTATTTATACAGTCTAATTAAACTCTAGCTTATTTAAAAATTACAATTTATGTTCTGGAATCAAAGGAAAAAAAAGACACTCATGTAAACCACACTTTCAATATTAACCTAATTACACTGAGAATTAGCACTGTTGAGATTTATTCTGGATCCAATTTATGTAACATTCCAAGCATGACTTCACATATATGCTTGCTTTAGGACTTCAGCTGCTAGCCTGGAATGTGCTGCTGTCCATGGAATGTACCATCTGAGAGGAACTCTGGCCCTGGCAGCAAGGTTGTCAACTGTGCCACAAAGTCATCAGCACAGATACAATGAGATATATGCCATACCTGTGACATTGCATTCTGAAAGTCTTCTAGCCACAACTGCTGCTATTCAATAAGTGTCTTTCATTCTTACCAGAGGCTGGGGAATTTCTTCTTGTCTGTACATAGCACAGCAGCCACAAATCACAGAAAGCAGCTCCCCCTCCCCCACCCCAGCCACTCAACAAGAGTTCAGGAAGCCCAGAGCAAACTTCAAGTCTGAAAGCTGCAACCCTGTTACTACAGCTGCACTATGAATTCCCAAATCCCTGGTACCAGTATGCTGATGCCAGTATGCACAAGTTTCTCATGAGCACTTGCTGGATGGGTGGGGGGCTGTATTTGCAGATGGGTGAATGCCACCCCACCCTATACTTCAAAACTCACTTTGCTCTCCATCTCAGAGAGGTCCCCTCTGCAACATTCAAGGAGTACAGCCAGGGGAAAGGCTGCATGACAGAAGCCCGGAGCACCCAGCACTAGCTGTACTCTTCACTCTGAAAGGAAGATAGCTCTGGGTCTCAGGGTTATTCTTCAACGGTTTGCAGAAGACATACACCTCTACTGATACAGATCCTCATTTCCACAATGTGCCCAACACCATTCCATTCACTTCTTCTTGGAAACTAGGTTGGCCTCAGACCAAAGCAGATGACAATGGTCTTTACATGTGTACAGAAGGACTAGGCACAAAGTGTTCTCACATTTGAGACAAACAGGGCACAATGAGAAAGGCTTTGATCTGAAAACATGAGACTTTACTCATACAGGGTGGTAGTAGTATGTGTGGGGATATAGTAAAGAAGCATCTCTACACTCCACCTCGCCCTCACCTGTCACCTACATGGCAGCTGAGGACTGGGTGGGTGCAGGGAATGACCATGAGCAGGCAATGTGGCTTACAGTCTGGCCAAGTACAGGCTTCCCTCGGGCCTGGAATAGCAGCATCTGCCTGAACCAAACAGCAATTCTTCCCACAGTACTTTCTAGTGTGTTGGTGGCTCCTTCTGAGTCACACAAGACTAACCAGTGTTTGTCTTGTGGAGGGCAGCAGCCTCACAGGGCAGGGGTGAGGGAAAAATCACTGAAATTGTATTGCTGTCACAGCCCACTAATAAGCAGCTTGCCACTAAATTATTTCAACACAGAATTAAAATTTAAAAGGCATGCATAATCCCAGTGTTAGGGAAAAAAAACCCCACAATTTCATTACACATGATTTGTTGCCCCTTAAAGTTACAGAAAAGATCACACTCCACATCTTAAATAACTTTGCTAAATTGATGTAACAGGATGGCCAGTCTTAATAACCTCCATTGTTGTAAAGGCATTTTTATTAGTTTCAAAGACAGTGCATGTTATAACTATCAAGAGCAAGTGCCACCACACAGCCATGCCGCTTAGTAACTCACAGTGAGCTTATTCAGAGGTATGACCAGGAGCAAAGTCCTGTAGTCATGGGCTAACTGCTACCTTGTGACACCCAGTTCTTTAAGATGTCAGGCTGGCTGGAGAGATGACTCAGAGGTTAAGAGTGCCCATTGCTCTTGCAGAGGACTCAGGTTTGATTCCCAGCACCACATGGTAGCCTAAGAACCATCTTTAAGCCAGGCATGGTGCATGCCTTTAATCCTAGCACTCAGGAGGCAGAGGCAGGTGGATCTCTGTGAGTTCAAGGCCAGCCTGGTCTACAGAGTAAATTCTAGGCCAGTTGGGGCTATAGGGAGACCCTGTCTCAAACAAACAAACAAACAAACAAACAAACAAACAAACAAAGTTAAAAAAAAAAGGCTGAAGAATGCAGCCTCACAGCAGAGCTTTTCCTGCAGTAGAACACAGCTCTCTGGAGTATTTGAGGAAGGCACCATGAACCGCCACTGCACTGAGCTCAAAGAATAAGGTCAGAATTAGGCTTGGACTTTACAACCTTCTCCTAGCCTACGTGGCTAGTGCTGAGGGTCCAGAGAACAAGTGCCATTTCTAAATTCAGGACACTGGTCCAGCATTTCCCACAGATTTGTTTTGTGCATCAAGACTTTCTGCCTCTCAAAACTTAACTAAGGACAAAAAGGCCGGCAGGAGTGGGACCCTTCCAAGATGAGCAAGAGAGGCCAGGAGGCCAGCTCTTCTGAGTCTCTCTTTGTTCTATACACATACCACTGAAGACACAGTGTGCCCTCAAGGGCACAGGCATGGTGCCCACAAGGATTTAGGGACCACGATGTCCTCCTAGCCCCAGCATTCTATTAGGTACCCTGGACTTCATTATACTGCGCAAAAACTGTGAAGACTGCTGTCTCCTGAAATTAATTTCTTCTTCCTCTAAAACTACGGCTCATTTTATCTCCTGAGGAATGCCCACTGCCAGCTGCAGAGCCTGCCATGGTAACAGATCATGTCCTAATCCTATGGTGGTGGAGGCGGCAGCACTGAGGCCATGCCTGGGAAAGCAGAGGCAGGGGCAGCGAGCCACGCAGACAGCCTACTGCTCCCAGCAAGAAGCATCTTTTCACTGGTACATTTTCTACTATTTCCAATTCTATGAAGACAATAACTGCGGAGAGCTTTTTAAGGAATGTTTTCCCCCTCAAACAGACAATGATTTGTAATTTTTACAGTAAAGGACAACTTTTTAATCTAGTTTAAAAAATATATGGATTTTAATGTCTTAAAACATTAAAGTCGAATTAAGAGCTGAAATTAGCCAGGGTGCTGACTAAGGGATTTGCCCTCTGCTCCTGCAGATGGGAAGTATTTTCACATGTCAGCTACAGTCCTGCCCTTCCTGAATAACACACAGATTTAGGGCAGAAAGTCAATAATGAAGAGTGACAGCAAAAGGCTGTCATTAATGAAACACTACCTAGAGAAAAGCCTTGCAGTGCTCAAAGCTACAAACTCCACAGCTGCACACATCTTTCCAAAGGCACCCTGAAAACTGAAGCTAAAAGATCTCTGCTCACACTTACAGACATGTTTTCAAAGCTTCCTTTGTCAGCTAGCCCTACCAGATTTCATAAAATGACAGCCAAAGAGAGGTATTACAATCAACAGGAAAGAAGAGAAGCAGCCAGGACTAGCAAGGTCAAGGCACAAAGCAGCCCACCCCAGAAAACACTTCTGTGTGGCGTACAAACTCCACCTTATGTGTCCAAAGTAATTACCTTTCCTGAGAGAGCGCTTCTTGCGCCTCCTTTTATACCGGCGCCCCACGATGCTGAAGAAGGTCCCCATGGTCAAAGTTCCCAAGCCCAGCGACGCCATAGAGACCGAAGAGTAGCTACCAGCCCCGATCAGTCCCAGGCTCATTCTGTGTCCCTTAGTCACTCGGCAAAAACTCGGAGGATCACTCGGGTGTGGACAGCTGAGATTTGAGGTGACAGCCACCCCTGCTGGCACAGGAGCAACTGACTGTTCCTCTGTCCCAGGCTTGTTCATCGAGCCGCAACTAAGCAGAATTGGGTTGAATGGGGCCCCAACATACAATGGCTTCCTCACACACCACCCAGAAGGTGACATGTGACAGTTAACCCTCCAATGCAGGCACAAAGTACCAGGAGAAGAGAAGTGCAGTGCCTGAAAATCTTTCTAGGAAAACACCCTTCCAGAGCAAACACCAAAGTCTGACTAAAACAGAAATTCCTAAAACAATGAAATACAAGCACTAATGAAAGAGTACAATTTGAGGGGGCTGGAGAGATGGCGTAGCGGTTAAGAGCGCCGACTGCTCTTACAGAGGACCTGGGTTCGATCCCCAGCACCCACATGGCGGCCGAGAGTCGTCTGAAACTCCAATTCCAGGAGAACTCCAGTTCCAGGGGAATCCGACACCCTCTTCTGACTGCCACGGCATTGCACGACACGGGTGCACAGACTTGCATGCAGACAGTACATTCATACACATACAGAAATAAATAAAATTAATAAAAAAAACAATTAAAAAAGAAAGAGTACAATTTGAGAAATAAAAGTGCAGGAAACAAACAAATCAACCTAGGCTGCTTGCTGAATAGCAAAATGCAGAGAACACAGACCTAGGAGATGCACCCATGAAAACACCAGTGAGTGGCAGGGCCCAGAGGAGTTCCCACTCCAAACGCTGCCCTCCTGCTCTTGCTCCTCTTCTCATTCATGTGTTTGGGACCAGTGCTGACCTTGTTTCTTCACAATTGTAGAGCATGGGTGCAGTGAATGCCCAGCTGATGCTGGGTGCTCAAGGTTGGCGGCCAACACTAGCCCCTTTGTGTTTTCTTTTTTTTTTTAATATTTATTTATTTATTTATTTATTTATTTATTTATTCATATGAATGTACCGTCTGCATGTAGGTTTGTGCACCCGTGTCGTGCAATGCCGTGGAGGTCAGAAGAGGGCGTCGGATTCCCCTGGAACCCGAGTTCTCCTGGAATTGGAGTTACAGACGGTTCTCAGCTGCCATGTGGGTGCTGGGGTTCGAACCCGGGTCCTCTGCAGGAGCAGTCGGCGGCTAGTCTATCTCTCCAGCCCATAGCCCCTTTGTGTTTTCCACAATGCCTAGGGGACTGATACATAGAGCAACCCTGGGCATAGCATGGTACTATGACCAGCAAGCCCACACTCTATTCATTGTACACACACACACACACACACACACACACGCACATATACAAGTCACACATCCACCCCATGAACATACAACCTTGTACAAATTATGTCCAGACTATGCATAAAAGGTGTATATGTACACATATGTGTGCTTACATATACACACCACATAGTACATAGCACTTCTGTCACTGGGGATCCAGCAGTAATGCTGGCACAGCACAATGACCCACAGCCCTCAGACTGCTCAGGTCAGACAAATGCTGTCAGAATCCAGTGAGACTTGTCATATCTCAGGCCCTTGGAATAAAGAATTGCACACAAATGCCTTGCAGATCTGTTAGGGGATTCAGGGATGGGGAAGACATGAGTGAGGAAAACATAGGGTCAGGGAAAAGACATGAACTAGTCAGCTCTCTCCTGATACCACACATGGTGTAATAGAAACCTTCACCAACACTCAGGACCCATTCTTAACTGGCTGCTCCCAAGGCCCACATGTTAGTCACACACGTGTAAGAAACATCAAATATTGGTGCACTCTAGAAATGTATGGCCTAGGAGTAGAGAAAGACTGGGCCCTTTTCCCTCTTTGGTCAACCCTCTATTCCCCTTTTCTTCCTTTACTCAGAATCTTAGCCAACTGAGAAGGACTGTGATGTTGGACCCCAGGCAATTGGGGGAAAGACACAGTACTACTTCATTAGAAGTTAGTATAAAAACTTGTCACAGCCCCTGTTCTGTGTGCTTGCTTCTCAATCTCTCTGTTGTGAGTAGTGCCCCCTTCTGGTCAGAAGTAAAGGTCTGCCTTGTCAAGATGGAGTGGTGGCCCTGAACTTATTTCTAACACATGGAACCTCAGAGTGTTTGGCATATTTGGTAGTTCTTGCTTCTCCTAAATCTGAATGTGTATCTGTCAACATCTGTACAACTAGATGAACACTGGATGCCAGAGTTGCCAATAGCTTTTTATTTTTGCAAAACTGTCAATACATGGCCTAAGTAAAATTTAAGTTAATTTTGATGTATTAATATCAACTTTTATTTATATTTTGTAACATTTAACTTAAAAGAAATTTTAAGACATGAAAATCCTATTTTACTTAATATAAAATAAATTTTGTATAATTTAACTTCATTTATATATTTTATTTTTAAGTCTTTAGGTCAAGTCTTCACACATTTCTGTAAAGGGTCAGATAGTGATACCTCACAGTTACATGTCTCTGCTGCCCTTTTTTGTTTTGATTAAAAATTATTACTTTTAATTTTTCATGTGTATGAGTATATTGCCTATATGCATGTGAGAGCACCTATGTCATACAGTGCCTGCAGAGGTCAGAAAAGGGTATCAGATCCCCTGGAACTGGAGTTACAGATGGCTGTCAGCCACCAAATAGTGCTAGGAATTAAACCTGGGTCTTCTGCAAGAGAAGCCAATGCTCTTAACCATGAGCCGTCCAGTCCCCTATCTCCTGGTTCTTATGAGCCTGTGGACTGAGGCCATAGACTGCAAGCCATGGTTAGGGGTTCCTGGGTGGAGAGCTCATCTTTGCTGCTGCTGTATTCTTGCTGTTGCCCCTGGGAAGCCTGTCTAATGAGATTTATTTTGGAAAACATCCTGTTACCCAATCCCCAATCTAAGGTAGCAGGCTAAAAAATTCTGGCTGTGGTCATGTGCCTTGCTTTACTACCCACTGGGTCTGGATCCTACAGTCTAGATCAGTTGCATGTTACACCTCTAGCCAGAGTCAAAGGCAACACAGGAAGGAGCACCACAGAAGACCACTGCTTAAAAGAAAGATAAGTAATCCTTTGTTATTTTCATAAAAGCGACCAGAAAAGCTCTTTGGAACACTTGGGTACGTGGAAGCACTTATCATATTTAACACTGAAGGCTCAATGTTCAGACAACAATGGGTAAAAATGGGTAAAAAAGTGAATTTCATGTGCTTGTCTTCATCTTGCACATGGGCTGTTTGGATCTCATCTGATGGCACAAACTAATGCACACTAAATACACCTGGCTGCATGGTTGATACATCTGTGGCTTTCTGGAGAGTCACTATGATTTTTGACAGATTCTAGCAGTTGAAAAAGGCCCATGCTGCCCTAGTTGTAGGAGCTGGGGTGTATGGCCTGGGAGATCTGCCGGCACTGGTGTGCTTAGGACATGCTGATTTATACTGAGTCATTCCACACAATCTCCAGAGCAAAATCACGTCCAAACTGTATGTACCATTTTTCTTTTTTTTTTCCCTTCCAGTTTCTTTCCTCTATCTTTAGGATTAGTTAAGAGCAGTATCAAAACAAAAGCCTGATTCATGGAAATCAGAAAACCATTGCAGAATGAAGTAATCTAGCACACCAGACATGGCTTCCTTGGCAATCACAAAGATGGTGTAAAATACTTCAAAGCTTTTTCCAACTTAAAAAGTGATTCAGTTTCCATCTTCAGCTGCCATTATCTTTGCAAATTACTGTGTAATTTAGGGGGCTGGCATAAATAGCCATATACCATTTAGCATCTGTCATTCCCAGTAACTAATTAACTTTATTTTTATTTCTGTCCTCAAGTAAAGACTCTGACTCTAAATTTAGTGTTCCTAGAATATTAATTTAGAATAAAATTCTTAAAAGTATTTTCCCATTCCTATAAAAAGTTTATATTAGAATTCTAAATTTTGAGTCAGTTATTCATTTTTTTCTGAAACATTCCTCAATATACTATTAACATACTTCAGAATGATCTGTTAATAAGAAAAATAGCAAATATTCCTTAACTAGTATTTGCTGGATCCCTTCTAGGCACAGAGGTAGCCAGGCACTGGCATAACTACAGAGCAGCTAGCCAGAGATAAAGGTAAGGGTCCTAGGGTTCAGCATGTGAGCAAGGCAGTACCCACCTAGCAAAGGGACTGAGGCAGTGCTCTGACCAAGAGTTTTCAATCTAATTCTGAACCCGTTTTAAGAACATTGGCCAGTGATGGATGGCAGTCAGGGTTAAGGCCTGACCCAGGGATATAAGACAGGATCAGGGTTTGGTAGTGCATGAAGCAAGCAGTCCATGGTGCTAAGGCACAGCCATATGCTGGCTGGCAGGGGTGTAGAATTCAGAAGTGTAACCTAGGGGGAAAGAGAGTAGAAAGGGAGACCACAGGGTAAAGGAACAGAAGCTTGGTGTCAGGAGGAAAGCCTACCTACACTGAAGACACAGGGCTAGGACTCACCTGCAAAGGGATACCTGGTGATTAACACAGACAGGCCTAGATGAACAAGGGTTAGGCAGAGCCTGAGAAGCACTGTAGGAGGTTAGGGGGAGGAGCTCCTCAGGGAGCAAGCTACTGTGGGTGCCTCAGTCACCCCTCACCCATGCTACCACACATGTACCAACTCATTTAAACCTTACCAGATCTCAAAAAAGAGGCCCTGAAATGGCTGTATGAGGGGACCAGACACCCACCCATTGCTTTATAGCCATCCAGGCCATGCTTGTTGAGAGTGGAGTTGTGCAGTCTACAACTTGCACAGCTGAATGCACAGCCACAGTTACAGCAGAGGCTAAAGCTGGTACCCTGATCAAAGGCCCCTCCACCTCCAATGGGCCAAAACTATGGGCAAGTGCTCACCCTCCCGCTTCCCCGAGTCTTCTGTCTATCACAGATGGTGGCCCTGGGACAGATCCTGGGCCCACATGGGAGTGCAGACCTGCCTGGCTCTGGCAGGCATGTCTCAGCTTCAGTGGCTCTCAAGCCCTCAGGACTACTGCTGCACTGAGGGGCCTGGCAGGCATAAAGTACCAGCTTCTGGGACCATAGCTGAGGGGCAGAGCCACAACCAGCATGCCGACCTTGGGACTCAGACTCTACCTTCAATGACACTGCCCGACCAAAGCAAAAACATACTTGCTCCAAGTTTATTCTTTAATGAATCATGAGTCTTGCAATGGTAAGTGGCAATAATACATCCACCTTCAGGGCAACATACCTGTACTTTCTTTTTTTTTTTTATTTTATTTTTTTTTTTATTTCTGTATGTGTATGAATGTATTGACCTGTACTTTCTATGTTAAAGTGGAGGAAGCCTAAGTAAGTCTACTCACTCTACCCCAGCACTGGCTCAACAAATAGCCTTGTTCACAGTGCTGCTGGCCTGTTCTCTCCACAGTGATCCAACAGCACCACCTGCTGTCCAGAAGCAGCCACTCATGAGGTCCACCCTAGACCAGCTGAGGGGAGGTCAGCTGACATCCAGTGAATACTGCTTGGAAAGGGCCCTTAGCCACCTGTTCTGGATGCTGCACATGAGTGATGTCATGGAACGCCACCTTCAGACAGGGTATGCTGTGGCCAGGATACCTACCTGGGCATAGAGGCTGACTGCAGAGGGCAGGAGGATGGCTTGCAGGCCAAGTTTATGCTTTCTCCCTCAGTGGCAGTATGTGAGGTAATTGCACATTTTTCAGAACAGGTAAAAAAAGGCTTTCTAAATCACATCTCAGACTTGTACTCTACCATGAGCACTTATACAGGCCCTGCCTAGTCCTACTCTCCTGTGTCACCAGGTGGCTGGTATCTTTCCCACCTCACCCTGGCTGCTCTGCCTGGGAATCCACCTGTCTATTAAGCACTAATTCAGACTCCGGTACTAGGTTCTACTCCAAGCTGCCAGAAAAGCCTGCTACCTTGGCAACTTTGACCTAGGCTTATAAATCTGCTCAAAGCCACCAGAGAACACATGCTGAAAGCAAGGAGGCACTGACTATGACTCTGTCCTTTGTGGAACCGCCCTTTCTCAGTGTGGTCAATGGACTTTGACCAACACTGGCCACAAAAGCCTGACAACTCCCTGGAGTCACAGAAAGACCATACCAAGTATCACCTCAGGCCAGAGACCAAAGAAGGAGGTTGCCAGGGTCTTTGATTTTCCAAGTTCTCCATCCCAGCCAGCAGCAGGAGGTCTCTGCCAGTTGCTTCTGCAGAACACAGTGCTGTACTATCACAGCAAGGGTACATTGCTATGTCTCCGTAGGCCCCTGCCCATGGACCCCACTGTAAGTAATTTCAGATTCTCCAGAATCTATAGACTCCTTCCCATACCAGTCAGTCCCACAGATACTACAGCTGTTGTAAAGAGGAAATGACAGGCAGCTACTGCCCAGCCAGGCCAGCAGCTGAATTTTTACCATCTACAACATGCTTCTGTGGACAGTCAGGTGCTCTTGGGAACTTAGAGCCCAAACACAAACATACTGAGAATCCAGCTACTTAGAAAACTTTAAACTAAATACTCTATAAATCAAGTTTTACTCCAATCACTTAATTCTTTAAATGAAAACAATCTCAGATCACTCACTCCATCTACTACTAGCTTGCCCAGCCATGGACAAGGCAAGGGCTGTATTCCCTATCTCCTCAACATAGGCCCCTCCACCCAACACCTACCCAATGGCAGAATCCAGGGTAAGCTGAGCCCCACATGCTTCTTCCTGAGAAGCACTGGCTCCTCATTAGAGGCCACCCCATGGTCTCTGCCCTCCGTGTACAGCAAACAGTCTGTGGTGAAGTAGGGCTCTGTACCTCCAGGTAGTCTCCAAGGTTCTGCCCCATCTCTCCCTGAGTCTGCAGTCAGGTCCACCCACAAAGCCTGTTGGGTAAACGGCTGAATGGGTACAGAGTGTAATAAAGATCTTTCTACAACTATGATTTCTAGACTACTGAAAGTTGACAGTCCACTTGCAAGCAACAATTCCATTCTCCCCCCCCCCCGCCACCCAATCCAAGAAATGTATAGTTTTTCCTTTGTTTCTTAGCTCAAGCCCTGGATCTAAGAAAAGAGTATTTGGAGCAACACATTTCAAAGAGAGGGTCCCTGCCATTTGTGATCATACTAGGAGACTGCAGAGCCTTCCTTGGCACCACCAGGGGGCATAGCATGAAAGGAGGTAGAGCCAGGTCATGGGGACAGCAGCATTATTTCTATGGAACAGTCTGTCAAGGCATCATACTGTTAACCTGTCCATCTCTAAGTGGGACAAGGGAGGTTGGCCTCAGCTCCTTCATGAGGTAAGCCTTCACAACAGGTTAGCCACCTAGTTCCATGCTATAATGGGTCTTTGGAGAAGGGTTGTAGGTTCTTAGATCTTAGGATGGTGCTCAGCTTCATTCCAACTCTGTTACCAAGCACTGTCCGGGCAGAGGGCAGCACCTTCCACCTGGCGCACCCTCAAACTACCTCTAGAGCTGTCAGGCCACCTGGGACCATGCCATATCTGTCACTGGTTCTAGCAAACTAGTGTGCCCATTACTTTTTCCAACTCGGCTAATAAATTCTAGCAGTGGCCAGCAGGTTCCTTAGCTCCAGAAGGCCTTTCTGATCCCCTGCTTCCCTTTCAGCCTCCCATTGCCTGGTGGCTAGTCAGCCTGGATCTTCCAGTTTTTCTCATTAGAAGCTACCTGTTCCAGTTTGAACGTTCCTTGAAATCCCTGGGTTCAAGACTTTTCTCGGGCTGTGATAGCTGTTGTTTTCATTCGTAGTCACCTAGTTTGTGAAATGACCGTTCCTGTCT
The DNA here is from genome assembly GCA_009823505.1 of Rhizomys pruinosus. Taxonomy (NCBI): domain Eukaryota; kingdom Metazoa; phylum Chordata; class Mammalia; order Rodentia; family Spalacidae; genus Rhizomys; species Rhizomys pruinosus. The sequence continues at coordinate 2,260,505 of VZQC01000392.1, forward strand.
GCGGTAGGTTCTGACTCTTTGGTACTCACAGTCCCACGGTGGGTCCCAGGCTGTGGTTTTTGCTTGGGTGACAGATAGGTGCAGGGAACTTCAGTAGAGAGCATCCATATTGTGGGAAGCCTGATAAGTATTGTTTCTTGGGTTTGGCTCATAAAGGGCAAATAAAACTCTCTGATGTGGCAGAGGTTGCCTGGAAAGCTATCCTAGTTCCTTGTAAAGCTGCAGTGCAGACAAAAATGGATTCTCTGACCTTAGCAGCTGCTCTAATCTGTTGGTGGCACATTAAGGCCTCCTGTAAACCAATGCAAATTAATCAGGCTGGAAGAAAACTCACTGGTTCTCCTTTGGAACTCTTAGAAGGTTTCTGTTTGTGTTTCCAAAGCTAGGGGGTTCCTCTGCACCAGTAAGCAAGCAACCAGCTCCAAAGCAGCTGGTGTCTTCTGATCCAGTGCAGTCACATCACTGTCTGCCTGGAGTCCACTGGGTCCTGTGGGCTGAAGGCTCTGTCTCTTACACAGACCCACTTCGGGCCTAGTCTCAGGTCCAGGCCTATGGAACTACTACTGACTGACAAGCTACAAGCCAGGGTTCTCATGACCCCCTCAGAGAAGTTCCAGAACTCAGAGAGACACTTTACTTACAGTTTCTTTAATTTTTTTACATTTATGTATGTATGTATGTATCTGTGCATGCATACTATGGCATACATGTGGAGGTCAGAGGACTACTTTCTTGCGTTAGTTCTCTCCTTTACCATGTGGATCCCAGGGGTTGAAGTCAGGTTGTCAGACCTGGCAACAAGCATGACATTTACCCACTGATCCATCTCTCTGGTCCTCTAGTTTCTTACAAAGAACATTTTCAGCCAGGTATGCCTTTAATCCCAGAACTCAGGAGGCAGAGGCAGGTGGATCTCTGTGAGTTCAAAGCCAACCTGATCTACATAGTGAGCCACAGGTCAGCTGGGGCTACAGAGAGACCTGTCTCAAAAAAAAAAAAAAAAAAAAAGGACACAAACAACAAACAGCCCTTGAAAAGCTTCCTGCTCAAAGTCTGGAAGGATCCTCTGAGTACAGGAGCTTTGTCCCTAGGGCTCTGGGTACATGCCTCCCAGCTCATAGATGGGCTCTTATTCACCATACTGACCACTTCTCTGGCAGCCTCCAGTCCCTGGAGCCCTTCAAAGCACGAGGCTCTGGAGAACACACCCGCTCTTGGCAAGAGCTCCAAACTCTGCATGTATTTCTTCAAGTGGCCAGAGCCACTTAGGTAGATAGATGGTTGCACTGTGAGAACAGGCATGTCAAGGGATGCCAGTGGTAGAAGCAGATGGGAGCACACATAGTGAGTGGGTCTTCCTAGGCTTCAGGGAATGAACAGGACCTTCCCAGAAACAGACCTATATGTTGTACCAAAAGGCTCACTCTGAAGAGGCTGTCTATAGTGAGCCAGGCTGAGACCTGTGTTTTATACATCATGGGCTAGATTTTTCAGCAATATAATCACCATAGGATGAAGCAAAACTGTACCTGCCTCTGTCAGGGAACTCCTGGGCACAGGACACATCTGACAGAGGTTCATTTCTCAAGGAATAACCCAAAGTGGACAGCCAGTCTACTAGCATTAGACAGAGAGCTAGAAAGGACTGTTCTTCCCAATAGATATTTATTACCCAAAAGCTTCTATATTTATTTTTTACTTCAAACCAACTGAAAAAAGAAAACTGTTTGCTGCTAAAATTAGCTCACATTGCAAGAAATAAGAGCAACACCTAACTTCTAGCCTACAGCTAGCTTTTATCACGCAGAGCAGACAGGAGGGGATGTGCTCCACACTGCCGGTGTTTATCATTCCAGCCTGCCACTTTCCAGCCTGCTGCCTTGCTTTCTCAGCATGTGCTTTACCTGTCTCCTGCAGCAGGTTTTCTTCTTTTAAGAATAATTTTATTTGTACAAAGGATAAAAATAATTCATTCTTCCAGAGTTTTTTACATTACATAGGAATTTTTGCTATTTGACATGCACAACATAATTAATGCCAAGTTTTACTACTGTGGCATGTTAAAAATAGGTGACTATCAATTGTGTTCAATGTGGCAATATGAAACCTCAGGGCTCTTCAAACTCACTTCAGCTCTGGGATCCTCAGTGTCTTTCAATAAACTTCCGTTACAGAGAAACTGACTTCCTATCGCTAATGGAGCTGAAAGATGGGCCATAAGCAAAAATAAAATGAACCACTAATACATCAAAGGCAAAAGTAGCCAAGATTTTCTTCTTCCCACCTCTGCCTGCCCATATTCTAGAAAAAGAAGAAAAACAATCAGCAGTAGATACAAAAATCTTGTAAAGTTGTTACTTTCTGTGACATTTGCAGGCACAAAAGTAACAGCTAAGACCTTTCCTGGCACAGATTTAAAGCCCAGTGGTCAAAGGTGAGCCCGCTGCTGTTCCCCAAACACTGCAGCCTCAGGGAGCTGTGATCTGCTCCTCTGTCCATATGCACATCCTCGGTAATCAAACTTACTCTCCTGACTCTGCTATTCAAGGCTCCCCAATTAGTGGTACAGGCCAGCCTTCCCCTAATGTCCAGCAGGGGCTCACACTAGAGCTGCCACACAGGTGCAGAGCCCCAGAGGCTCCTCAACACCGGCCTTTAAGTAAAGGAGCAGTGAGCCCAGGAGCACTCGGACACCACAGACATCCAGGGCCCTCTGATGACCACGCTCCTCCCATTTCCTTATCTTCACACCAAGAGAAAACCTGAAACCTTGGTGTTCTCGAATCAGGCCCTAACTGAGTTACCCTTACCTCACACTAGTGTTCTTAAGGTTTTCAGCCTCGGTCTCAGCACTCCACAGAAGCTAACTCAACTGACAGTCATCAAAACTATATATGAGGAAATTCCAAGTCATTGCTTTAAAAAAACAGTAATGGAAGGTAAAAGCCTTGCTTAGTGCAGGGTGCAAAGCACTGACTAGAACATCAGTGATGAGATCAGGGTTAGCCCCTGGGATGGTTGGAGTCTGAGGTATAAAGTTAATCTGTGGCTATAGCAAGGCATGTGCACACTAAGGATAATAAACTGTACAGTACAAACTGTACAATAAATTATTATTCAGTGAGATCCATTTCAAAGGCAAGCTAAATAGCCAATTAAGCTTTTTTTCTTTTTTTAAACAGGGTCTTGTTACACAGCCTGACCTGGAACTCTGGATTTTCCTGCCACAGCATTCTGAAAGCTAGGAATTCAGGTCTCTGCCACCACATCTGGCACAAAAGTCATTTTCTGCCAAATACAAGATATTTACCTTGAAATCTGTTTGGTGTTTATTTTGGCCCAGATCCTGAGGAAAAGCTCTTTCAGGGCAAGCAAACTGAGGCCATGGCTCAGAAGAGCTAAGCCAGCAAGTGTGGTGTACCAGGCTGGTGTGCTTCCTTCATTCACACCAGCTCGACAAACTTCAATCTGTGATAAAAAGATTCAGTTACTTGACATGTACTTCATTCAAAGTTAAAGCTTTCTACCACTTTAGAAATGAACTCTACTCTCATCTGTTGTTTTTAGGCTAGCCTTGCACTTGAGGTCTCCCTGCATCTCCTTCCCCAGTGGTGAGGTTACAGGCATTGCCACCACACCAACAAAACTCTCAGTTTAAGGTCTTCTACATATAAGCTTACACTATTTTAAACACCTTCTTATGAATTTTAAAAGGGGTTACACAGCAACAACAGGTCAGGCCTCAGATTGCCTCCCCACCACAAGCCGGTGCACACGCAGCACCCATGCTTAGATCTTGCTAGTCCAAACAAGTACCATAACCAGGCACGAGGGCCAGGAAGGAAGGAGGCCATAGAAAACCCTTGGGCATACTTATCCTCTTTAAAACAAAATGTGCACACCTATAAATCATGTGCACATATGTATGCGAGGACACAGATGCAGGACACAGGTGCCTGGTCCTCACTCTGCCCTGGTGGCTACCTGGCTTCTGGAGGCTAAGGGCTGTGAAATGGTACCTGAAGCCCATTTCTCTTCAGTGTGCTTTCAACTACTGAGTGGTTAAGGGCCTTTCTGCATCACACAATACACTCAGGACTCTTCCCATACAGAGCTAGATATCTCGGGAAGCTATGCCCATAACTGAGTTTCTGAGTGGATCTTGGCAGAGACAGTCTGGAAGCAAGGATGAGGCATGTGTAGTGAAACTCAGTTCCTAACTCTGCATACTGGGTCAAGGTCTCAAAAGAGTTCTCTGCTGCCAGATCACTGTTGCAAGTTCTCTGAGGGATGGGACCTGGAGAGATCTATCTGTGAGCCTCTCTGCTGTGCCTTGCCTAGATCCTTCTGGGACTTTCTGCCAGCTCATCTGCATGGGCAGATAGATCTAAGGCCGACTAAGAGTAAGGCTCTCATGGCCCTGTAACTCAGACTGCCAGTCAATGGCTTCCTCACAGATGCTTTATTGGACCAGGCCTGTGGGCCACAGAGCTATCCTGCTCAGTACAAAAGCATCTGGGCCAAGTGTCCAGAACTGTTCCTTTATTACCTTGCCATACTCTGTTTCCCAGAGCTATCTCACTGTCCAGCTCCAACAGGCTTCAAAGATCAGGGATGTTCTGTTGGGCTACCTGATGAGGGCAAGTCTAGACATGCTTCCTCGTGGCACCCAGACACTCTGTAGAGCCACAAGAAAATAAAAATAAAATACCACTCTCCTGACACTCATTGAGCTAAGAGACTTTAGGCATTTTGTGAGTCCCGCAGGCCAAGTAACCACTCTGTCCATTCAACCCAGTGGGCATTGTTCTGCTTGGTACCAGGACTGTGCCTAAAAGAGGCTGTGATCTCCCTCTTCCCATTTCTTGGGGATTGTCTCTGAGGAAGCAAGTCACCATGAAGCAGTCTGAACTAGCCATTTGAGGCCACATGGAAAGATGGCCAGCCAGCAGGTGCCAGCCACATCATTGCAGAAGCCTCCTACAGCAAGACATTGTAAAAAGGAACTTGGCTGACAGTTAAAAACAAAGCTCCTGGGGCTGGAGAGATGGCTCAGTGGTCAAGAGCGCCAACTGCTCTTGCAGAGGACCCGGGTTTGATTTGCAGCACCCACATGGCGGCTAAGAACTGTCTTTAACTCCAGTTCTAGGGGAATCTGACACTCTCTTCTGACCTCCGCAGCATTGCACAACACAGGTGCTTGGACAAAAGCTCAAGCAGCCTTGTATAAGAAATACTAAGAAGCACTCCTATAAGATAAATACTGTGGTTAGACACAATGTCATGATAAACTAGTTTTTTTCCCCCTCATTCTTTTGATTTTGTGCATACAAACCCTCCACCAATATACCAAAACTGCCTAAGTCTGAAAATAAATGGTAGCTTAATTCTAGAACCTGTTAAGGGATTCACAGTTGTTTTCAGATCAGGAGGAACATAACATTAGCATTGCTTAGTTTGCCTTACAACTAGGTACTTGGTGCTAGCATCCACAGATGAGGGATACCATTCGTCGTTTGTTTTTCTGAGACTGTGATACTTAACATAATATCTTCTAGTTCCATCCATTTACTTGCAAACTTCATGATGTCATCTTTCTTTACTGCTACATAGAACTCCATTGTGTAGATATAGCACATTTTCTCCATCCATGCATCAGTTGAGGGGCACTTGGGTTGGTTCCAGCTCTTTGCTATTGTGAAGAGAGCTGCAATAAATATGGCTACCATGCATCTCTGTGGTAGGATGTCTTGTGGGTATATACCCAGGAGTGGTATGGCTGGGTCAGGTGGCAAGCTCATTTTGAGTCTCTTAAGGGTCCTCCACACTGCTTTCCACAGGGGTTGCATGAGTTTGCATTCCCACCAGCAGTGGATGAGTGTTTCCCTTTCCCCACAACCTCTCCAGCATTTGGTATCATTTGTTTTCTTGATCCTAGACAGTTTTAGCGGAATGAAATAATATCTTAAAGTTGTTTTAATCTGCATTTCCTTAATTATTAGCAATGTTGAACACTTTTTAAGATGTTTCTCAGCCATCTCTAATTCCTCACTTGTGAAGTCTCTGTTCAGCTCTTTACTCCATCTTTTGAGTGAGTCATTTGTTTTCTTTCTTGTTTTTTGAGTAGTTTATATATTCTGGAAATTAATACTTTGTCAGATGTATCAGCAGTGAAGGTTTCCTCCCACTCTGTGGGTTTTCTCTTCACTTCCTTGATTGCTTCTTTTACTGTACAGAAGCTTTTGAGTTTAATGAGGTCCCATTTGTCAATTGTCGTCCTTATTTCCTGTGTAGCTGCTGTCTGATTTAGAAAATCTTTTCCTATACCTATGTCTTTTAGGTTGCTGCCAACTTTTTCTTCTATCACCTTCAGAGTTTTGGGTTTCACATTGAGGTCCATGATCCATTTGGAGTTAATTTTTATAAGGGCAAGAGGTAGGGGTTTAACTTTATTTTTCTATAAGTGGTGATCTAATTTTGACAACACCATTTGCTGAAGATGCTGTCTTTCCTCCATTGTGTCTTCTTGGCCCCCTTGTCAAATATGAGGTGGCTGAAATTGTATGTGCTCAAGTTTGGATCTTCAATTTTGTTCCTTTGGTCTACAGGTCTGTTTTTGTGCCAATACCAAGCTGTTTTTTATAACTATAGCCCTGTAGTATAGTTTGAAGTCTGGTATAGAGATCCCCTTGTATTGCTCTTTTTGCTCAGGGTTGCTTTGACTATTCAGGGTCTTTTGTTTTTCCATATGAATTTAAGGATTTTTTTTTTCCCCAAGCCTGTGAAGAAACTCTTGGGGATTTTAATTGGGATTGCACTGAATCTGTATATTAATTGGGGTAGAATTGACATTTTTACTATATTAATTTTTTCCAATCCATGAACATGGGAGGTCTTTCCATCTTCTAATGTCTTCAATTTCCTTCTTCAGGGTTTTAAAAGTCAGTTGTAATTCTGATGGGTTTCCCCTTGTATGTAACTTGTTGTTTTCCTCTTGTGGCTTTCAGAATTTTGTCTTTGTTTTGGGCATCTAGCGTTTTAACTATGCTATGGCGTGGGGAGTTTCTTTTCTGATCTTGTCTATTTGGAGCTCTATGTGTGTCTTGTATTTGCATGGGTTTGTCTTTTTTAAAATTTTATTTATTTTATTATTATGCATATGGATGTACTGTCTGCATGCAGGTTTATGCACCTGTGTCGTGCATTGCCTTGGAGGTCAGAAGAGGGTGTCAGATTCCCCTGGAACTGGAGTTAAAGATGGTTCTCAGCCGCCATGTGGGTGCTGGGGATCGAACCCGGGTCCTCTGCAAGAGCAGTCGGCACTCTTAACCATCTCTCCAGCCCCCTGGTTTGTCTTTTTTTAGTTTGGGAAAATTTTCATCTATTATTCTGTTGAAGATCTGATCAATACCATTCTCTTGGGATTCTTCTCCTTCCTCTATTCCTATGATGCGGAGGTTTGATCTTTTCATAGTGTCCCACATTTCCTGGTTATTCCACTTTTGTGTATTTTTAAATTTTTCATAATCTTTACTTTAGCTTTTTAGTTGTTCTGTGTTATCTTCCATGCCTGATATTCTTTTTTCTGCTTCCTCTATTCTACTTCTGAGGCTTTTTCCCATCCTTTCCTCTTTTTTTAATATTTATTTATTTATTTATTTATTCATTTATTTATTTATTTGAATGTATTGTCTGCATGTAGGTTTGCACCCGTGTTGTGCAATGCCGCGGAGGTCAGAAGAGTGCATCGGATTCCCCTGGAACTGGAGTTCTCCTGGAATTGGAGTTACGGATGGTTCTCAGCTGCCATGTGGGTGCTGGGGATCGAACCCGGGTCCTCTGTAAGAGCAGTCGGCACTCTTAACCGCTAGGCCATCTCTCCAGCCCCCCTATCCTTTCCTCTTGATTGGATGAGTGTTTGATTTCCTTTTTCATTTCATCTTGTGATTTCTTTAGTATTTCTACTTCCTTTTGTAGCTTCTCAATTTCTTCCTGTAGCTCCGTCCTTTGCTGGTTAGTTTCTTTTTTTATTTCAGCATGGGATCTTCTCAGTGTCTCCACTTCCTTCGGAGTTTGACATTCTCTCTCTCTAGGTCCTTCTTGAGTTTCTCATTCTCTCTCCTTAGTTCTCTGGCTTGTTCTTTATATTCTTTGATTTCTTTGAATACGTCTGCAATTGTTCTTCTAAGATCTATGTCCTGGGTTACTTCTAGGGAGATCGCATTCTAGGATTCTTCTATAGGGTTGGTAGAGCTTGGTGTGGAATTATTCTGCGTTTTTCCCATGTTCTTTCATTGTGCTTTTGGCATATGGGTTTTTGTTTGTATTGTGATGTGAACCTTAAATGTTTCTTCACTGTGTTGAAGGCTTGCTTTGCTTGCTTCCTTCAGATGCCTTCGTTGTTTTCTCCTTGTTTATGGAGTGTTGGCTTGTCTAGGTTTCAGGCTTTCAATTATGTTTATATATTGAAAGTCTAACTTACTCTTCCCTTTCTGATCTGAAGGTTCTCCAAAAACTGGGTAGATAACAACCCAGTCGATACCCTGCTGAGCACTGTGCTCACTCTGCTTCCTGCGAGCCAGTTCCTCTAGGTTGTTTATAGGGCTTGGTCACTATTGTGGTCCGTCTTGGACACTCCCTCTGCAATTCCAGTTTAGGGGGGGAGGGAAGCCTTGCTTCAGGTAGTCTGGCAAAATCCCCCGATGTAAGCTCTGAGCACAGTGGCAACAGGCAGTCCCACCTTTTATACTGGCTAGCAAGGCACCTCCGCCCCCACAACCACACAAGAGAGTGATTCAATTATCCAACAATCCACCTGGCTGAAGCCCCCAGCCCTACCTGGATTTCAGGTGGTCCGGCAAGATCCCCCAACGTAAGCTCTGAGCTGAAAGCATATTTTTTGGTTAAAATTTTTTTTATTTATTTATTTTTTATGTGTATGAATGTACTGTCTGCATGTAGGTTTGCACCCGTGTCGTGCAATGCTGCAGAGGTCAGAAGAGGGCATTGGATTCCCCTGGAACTGGAGTTCTCCTGGAATTGGAGTTACAGACGGCTCTCAGCCACCATGTGGGTGCTGGGGATCGAACCCGGGTCCTCTGCAAGAGCATTCGGCACTCTTAACCGCTAGGCCATCTCTCCAATCCCTGAAAACGTATTTTTATTATTTTTATTTTTTTTAATTTTATTTATTTTTGTATGTGTATGAATGTACTGTCTGCATGAGGGTTTGTGCACCCATGTCGTGCAATGCCACGGAGGTCAGAAGAGGGTCTCAGATGCCCCTGGAACTGGAGTTGTCCTGGAATCGGAGTTACAGACGGTTCTTAGCCGCCATGTGGGTGCTGGGGATGGAACCCGGGTCCTCTGCAAGAGTAGTCGGTGCTCTTAACCACTAGGCTATCTCTCCAGCCCGAAAGCATATTTTTAAAATGGCACTGGAACCTTGGAGAATGTCTATGGCAACTGCTTTACAAGGCATTTTCTGCAACTGCCACAGGGTCAGCAAATGGCTACTTGCTGGACAATGCCACTAGCAGAACCACCTGTAGCACAGAACAGAGTAGAAGACCCACATGTACCGATCAGGAACGAGGGATATAGAAAGCAGGAAAGGTAGCTGGAGGCTCTATATTCCAAGCAAAGGAGGAAAGACACTGAGGAGGGAGACTGGAGCTTGGGGTGGAGGCATGAATGAGCACACATGTACCCTAGGTGACTCTTGTGCTTGTACAGACATGTGTGGATTGGTGAAATGAGACAACTAAAGGGTGGAAGAGGACAAGCATACCCACTGATACCCCCAGAAGCTGGTCCCTCTCCACCTCTGGAGCTCCTCTTGGTGGCTGCTCTGAGTCTCAGAAGCCCCTTCTCTGGCAAGTGTCTCCAGGTTCACCAAGCTGGAGAGTTACTTCAACAGTGTGCACACCAATGGCAAGGAGAACTGATAGCAACGGCAATATAGTACAAATTGTATTAGCATGAATTTATCACTCATAGTCCTTGATGGATTTACTGTACCAGTAATAATGGTATTGATTAAATGAAGAAATTGTATTGCCTCTTAAAGTGATATTCATCATTATAATTTAATTAGGTTGTGGGAATTAGGGTTTTGCTCTTCTAAACACTAAGTACTCTCATTTTGTACCTTGCAAAGACATGAAACCAATCACCATTACATGAGCGTGCAGTTAAACAGTAAGTTCACTGGCAGAGTCACCATGTTGCCAGACAGCTGTTATCCCAGAACCTATAGAAGTAGGACAAGCACAGCTGATGAGCAACAGAGATAAAGTCACCATTGCCTGGAAGAACATCAGGATGAAGGAGCAGCCTTACTAACTGGAGAACAGCCTCATGCTAACCTGGTCCTGAGTACTGGAAGCCATCAAAGAAGGACTGAAAGTCTACAGGCATAGAAAGGGAGGATGCAGCCCAGGAGGTGCCACCTCAGCTGAGACCCAAAACTGTCCAGATGTTGTAAGAGAGAAGGTGGGTGGAAGGTACCCAAGCAGGTATGGGGAAGAGAGATCGTGTTTGTGTTTTGAGAAAGAACCTGGGCAGCAATATGAAATGTGCCTGAGGGTGTGAGATGGAGACTGGGAGGTCCTGGGTGGCAGCAAGAGCCTCAGCCAGAGGACAAAGTGACCAGCACCTAGAAAAAGAGCCAGAAGCTGGCAGCCACTCCCAGGACTCCAAGAAGAGTGGGTGAGATTTTTCAATAACTGATGCAGAAAATCAAAAGGAGAAATTTTAGAAGTTCTGTGGACTGTTATGAAGTAGGTGGCCTGTGAGCTGCAGCCCATATCCACTTGCATCTCAGCAAGGATAGCCACTTCCTGCCTAGCAGTTACAACCCAGGACAAAGGCCCTACTGGTCCACACACCCCAGGGTAGCAAAGTAACTGGTAAAACAGCAAGAACACTTGAGAATGAGAACCCTTCCTGCAGGGACACTAAGGATGAGACACAAGAAGCAAGGATATTCTGCTGCAAGAGTTTAGGCAAGTTTGGGTTAAAGCTTTTTTGCATGATTAAAACTCCAGATAAAAAAATAGTTTGCTAGGCACCTTCTGTCCAATGATGCCAGGTAATCACAATCTTGTAACAGCTCCTACACAGATTAAGTTTTAGCTGGAGTGGTAAGTCTGTATTACAGGTAAAGAAACATGATTTAACTCGGTTTTGAAGACACAACTAAGCCAGCATCCTTCTAATGTCTTTGCTGTGGCCACTCGGACAGCCAACAGCTGGCCTGCTCCTGATTCTCTGCTGTTATTAAGCAGACCAAAGGAAAAGTATTTGGTCATTTTCTTTATGGATTAAACACATTTTGTTTTCTTAACAAGTAAGAGTGACATATTTTCCCTTATAAAGAGCCATGGCTCAGGGCTGGAGGGATGGCCTAGCGGTTAAGAGCGACGACCGCTCTTGCAGAGGACCCGGGTTCGATCCCCAGCACCCACATGGCGGCTGAGAACCGTCTGTGACTCCGGTTCCAGGAGAACTCCAGTTCCAGGGGAATCCGAGACCGTCTTCTGACCTCCGCGGCATCGCACGACACGGTTGCGCAGACTGGCATGCAGACAATAATGTCTACAACAAAAATAAAGTACACATAAATAAATATTAAAAAAAATAATATAAAGAGCTCATTGGCCAATAATGGACTATGGAATGAAAAGTCAAATAGCCTTGGTGGGGAATGGGGGAATCAAAACATGGCTTTGTAAAAATAACCGGGTCCTGCAGGTACAGCCGTAGTCAGCAAAGGTAGGGAAGCTCTAGGAGTGCCATCACCTACCCTGAAGGGGGTCTCAGGATCTCAAATGACCACACGCGCTCTTTGTAAAATAGTAGCGCTTGTTGTCAGTTTTGTCTCCATGAACTTTTTTAAAAAGTTTTTTGCTTTTGTTTTGGAGAAAGGATCTCTTGATATGCCGTTCCTCAAACTTACTGATGTAGCACAGATGCCTTGAACTTCGGGATTTTCTGCCTCTACATATCTTTTTTTTCTACAGCCCGTAGGTCCCCGCACCTTATGCCCCCCACCCAGCCAGAGACTCAAGTATCTACCAAACATGCTTTACATGCGTCCTTCTCAGTCTTCTAAATTCTCTCATGGTGGAAGGTGATGTTTAAAAAGACAGAAGTTCACTGTTTCAGTCAGTTCTTTTGAATGCAGTCCCTTTCTGTTGTTGTTTTATTGTTTTCTTTTTTTTTTATATGTGCATCCCCCTACTTGGACAAAAGCTCAAAGGGCGCTGTACAAGGAATACTTACAATGGTAATTGGCACAGCATCCACAGATGAGGATCCTTTCGTCGTTTGTTTTACTGGGACTGTGTAACTTCCTATGCAGCAGATGTCTTCTAACTCCAGCCAGTTCTCTGCAAAAGCTGGTGCGTCAGGTGGTGCCTTTGGGAGACCTCCGATCCTGCCGTACAATCTGAGTGCTAAGATAGAAAGTGTGCACCTCCACAGCACCAGCTGGTTTAGTGATGCTGGGGGCCAAACATGACTTCCTCGCATGCTAGGCGAGCACTCCACCACTAATAGAGGCAGCCTGTTCGTACCTGTCCCCCCAACCTTGATGCTTTACCCTGAAGCTATAGGCCAGCCTCAATCCTAATTGTGAGGTGAATTGAACCATGGGAAATACTTGCTTTTGTTGCTTGTGAGACAGGGTCTCAGCCTGTATGCCCAGCTGCCCAGAACTCACTACTGAAACAGGCTGGCCTAGAAATCACAAAATCCAAGTCCCTCGGTTTAGGAATAAGGAAAAGAGGAAATAGAAAAAAAAAAAAAAAAAAAAAAAAAAAAAAAAAAAAACTTTTTTCAGCACTTCAGCATCTTTATTTTTTTTTTTTTTTGTGTGGTCTTTTCGAGACAAGGGGCTCCTGTAACTGGCGGGCGCGTCCTAGAACTAAGCTTCTGTAGACCAGGCTGAGCCCTTGAACTCACAAAGATCCGCCTGCCTCTGCCTCCCAAGTGCTAGGATTAAAGGCGTGCGCCACCATGTCTGGCCGGCTTTCAGCATTCTAATGCTTCATATGGAATTAAAGCTTGTACAAACATTTTAAGTGCTTATTAAATATGTGGGGCTTTCCCTGCCTGTTTTTTGGTCATGTCCAGAGGACTCTAATGATCCCAATATCAGGAATGTACTCTGTATTGCCAGAGTGAAGACCAGAGAGACAGAAACAGAAGAGATACACAGAGAGATACCCAGAAACACAGAGATAGAGCTCAAGAGACAGAGTGAGTCAACAGCCCTATTCTTCTTTTTTTTTTTAATTTTATTTATTTCTGTATGAGTATGAATGTACTGTCTGCATGTAGGTTTGTGCACCCGTGTCGTGCAATGCCGTGGAGGTCAGAAGAGGGTGTCGGATTCCCCTGGAACTGGAGTTCTCCTGGAATTGGAGTTACAAACGGTTTTCATCTGCCATGTGGGTGCTGGGGATCAAACCCGGGTCCTCTGCAAGAGCAGTCGGCGCTCTTAACCGCTAGGCTATCACTCCAGCCCCCTCAACAGCCCTATTCTAAGGAACAGAGAGTAGAGGGGTTCAGTCCCCAACTCCTATGACAGAGGTGATACACGAGAGGATGCCATCTTTCTCCTCAGGACTGTCCTCTTGGAAGAACTGTCCACCCTTGGGCCATATACATCCAGGCATACTAGAAAGGCATGGGGGATCAGGCTATGTGAGGAGGACTCTGTCCTTGTCTGGTGCTCACATCACAGATCTGGTTTGTCTGAGCAGTGGGTACTTGGCAGACCTTGATTCTGTTCTTCATAATTTATGATGGTCCATTGGAGCTGAGATCTTTATCACTGAAGGGGATGATCAACCACATTGTTTCCACTGTGGCTCGTGGCTCAAGAGGCACCTAACATCAGACTGGACAAAGGGCTTTAGGACCAGGCAGAGCTCATGATCTGCCTACACATCTGAGCTGTCGTGTAAATCATCTTATCCTCAACCCCAGATCCACTGGATTGTCACTTTTTAGTTGATAACCCCTCTCCTAGACACTGCCTGCTGGGTGGCTTTCATTTCAGCTGTCCAAAAGAAGGCTGGGTATCCTGGTATTGGAAGTACACAGCTCAGGTTTTAATCCTGCTTTAGCTACAAAACATTTGGGTTCATTTTCCTTTTCTCTGAACTCACTCTGTAGGCCAGGCTGGCCTTGAACTCACAAAGATCTGCCTGCCTCTGCCTCCCAAGTGCTAGGATTAAAAGTATTTTTAAAAATACAAATGAAAGGGGCTGGAGAGATGGCCTAGCGGTCAAGTGCGCCGACCGCTCTTACAGAGGACCCGGGTTCGATCCCCAGCACCCACATGGTGGCCGAGAACCGTCCGAAACTCCAGTTCCAGGAGAACTCCAGTTCCAGGGGAATCCGACACCCTCTTCTGACCTCCGCGGCATTGCACAACACGGGTGCACAAACCTGCATGCAGACAGTACATTCATACACATACAGAAATAAATAAAATAAAAAAAAAAGAATTTGAAAAAAATACAAATGAAAATGAAAGGAACTTTCCTTCTATAACTGAAAGAATAAAAGAAATCTGAGAAGAGGAGGAAAAAGGGTTGCCAGAAATCCTAATGGCAGCCAGAATGGCTAACAAACCAGTCCTGGGCAGGCAGGGACCAAATTAAGCAATAAATTCAAGGTCTAAACAATGAATAATCCCAGTGTATGGTCAATTTTGGAGAATGTTCCGTGAGGTGCTGAGTAGAAAGTATATTCTCTGGTGTTTGGGTGAAATATTCAGTAGATGTCTGTGAGGTCCATTTGTTGTATTGTATTGTTCAGTTCCAATGTCTGTTTTTTTGTCCAGTTGATCTATCCAAGGGGCTCAGTGGGGTACTGAAGTTCCCCACTATTAGTATGTTGGGATTAATGTGTGTCTTGAGGACCTGCATAATTGTATTTATATAGTTCGGTACACCTGAGTTTGGTGCCTAAATATTTAGGATTGTGATGTCTTCATAGTTAACTGTTCCTCTGATAAGGATGTAGTGGCCCACTTTGTCTCTTGTGTTTAACTTTACTCTGAAGTCTATTTTGTCTGATATTAAAATAGCAACTCCTGCTTGCTTTTTGGTACCATTTGTTTGGAATATTTTTTTTTCCATCCTTTCACTTTGAGTTGGTGTCTATCATTGAGAGTGAGATGGGTTTCTTGTAGGCAGCATATAGATGGATTCTGTTTCCTAATCCATTCTCCCAGTCTATGTCTTTTGATTGGGGAGTTTAGACCATTAATGTTCAAGGTTATTATTGAGAAATGTGTGTTGCTTCCTGTCACCTTAATTTTTGTTTGCATTCTTGATCTAGGTTTGTATTTACTCTGTTATATTTTTGTTAATTTCTCTCTTTGGTTGCTTGGGAATAGTTGCTCCTTTCCTCTGTTCTTTGGATTGCTTCGAGTATTTTCTGAAGTGTTGGTTTTTTTGACATGTATTCTTTCATGTTGTTTGTGTCATGAAAGATTTTTCTTTCTCCTTCAACTATAATTGACATTTTTACTGGACAGTAATCTGGGTTGGCATCTAAAGTCATTTAGCACTGGGAATACTTTGCTCCACATTCTTCTGGCTTTCATAGTTTGCACTGAGAAGTCAGCTGTAATTCTGATGGGGTTCCCCTTGTATGTAATTTGTTGTTTTTCTCTTGTGGTTTTCAGTATTTTGTCTTTGTTTTGAACACCTAGCATTTTAACTATGATATGGTGTGGGGAGGTTCTTTTCTGGTCTTGTCTATTTGGTGTTCTATGTGCTTCTTGTATTTGTATAGGTTTGTCTTTTTTCAGTTTTGGAAATTTTTCTTCTATTATCCTGTTAAAGATCTGGTCAATACCATTGTCTTGGAATTCTTCTCCTTCCTCTATCCCTATGATGCAGAGATTTGGTCTTTTCATAGTATCCCACATTTCCTGGTTATTCCACTCTTGTGGTTTTTGTTGTTTGTTTTTTTTTGTTGTTGTTGTTTTTTAATTCTTCATAGTCTTCACTTGAGCATTTTAGATGTTCTGAGTTGTCCTGCAGGACTGATATTCTATTTTCTGCTTCACCTATCCTGCTTCTGAGGCTTTCTTCCACCCTTTCCTGTTGACTGGATGAATGTTCCATTTCCTTTTTCATTTCTTCCTGTGATTTCTTTAGTATTTCCATTTCCTCTTGGAGCTTGTCATTCTCTACTTGTAGCTCCTTGCTTTGCTGGTATCCTTTTGTAATTTCAGCCTGGGATCTTTTCATTGTTTCTACTTCCTTCCAGAGTTTGTCTTTCTCTCCTTCTAGTTCTTTTTGGACATTGTGTTTCTCTTCTACTTCTTTTCAGTTTGTGTTTCTCTTCATCTAGTTCTTTTTGGAGTTTGTCATTCTCTCCCTCTAGTTCTTTCCAGTGTTTATCATTCTTTCCTTCTAAGTCCTTCCTGAGTTTTTCATTTTCTCCCCTTATTTCTCTGATTTGTTCTTTACATTCTTTCATTTCTTTGAATATGTCTACAATTGTTCTTCTAAGGTCTGTATCTTGGTTTCCTGCCAGGGAGATCTCATTGTAGGAATCTTCTGTGGGACTGGTAGAGTTCGGTGTGGATTTATTATGACTTTTTCCCATGTTGTTTTTTTCCCATGTTGTTTTTTTTGTCGTGTCCTTGGCATGTGGATTTGGTTTTTGTTTGTTTTTAGATTCTGGTGCCTCAACATTTGCTACACAGACTAGATTCACTAAAACTACACCTGCTAGATAGTCCTCACCACAGCACCACCAGCTTAAGCTGGGGGGGGGGGGTTGTTGCTCCTTTGGCCCACGCATGCCAGTACCTGTTGACCTGCTGTGCCCCTGTAACCCTGTCTAGGTGCACCCATGCCTTGGTGCTCTCTGGAACCCAAGCTGGGAAGTTCTGGGGGCAGGTGAGAAACATCTTAAAAAGTGTTCAGCATTAATAATAATTAAGGAAATGCACATTAAAACCACTTTAAGATACCATCTCACTCCGATAAAACTGGCTAAGATCAAGAAAACAAAAGACACCAAATGCTGGAGAGGTTGTGGGGAAAGGGGAACATTTATCCACTGCTGGTGGGAATGTAAACTTGTACAACCACTATGGAAAGCAGTGTGGACTCCCCTTAAAAGACTCAAAATGATCCTACCACCTGACCCAGTCATACCACTCCTGGGTATATACCTACAAGACTCATCCTACCGCAAAGATACATGCACAGCCATGTTTATTGCAGCTCTCTTCACAATAGTGAAGAGCTGGAACCAACCCAAATGCCCCTCAACTGAGGACTGGATAACAAAAATGTGGTACATCTACACAATGGAGTTCTATGCAGCAGTAAAGAAAGGTGGCATCATAAACTTTGTAGGTAAATGGTTGGAACTTGAAGCCATTATACTAAGTGAAGTAACACAGTCCCAGAAAAACAAACAGGGAATGGTTTCCCTCATTTGTGGATGCTAGCACCAAATCTTAGTTGAAAGGCAAGCTGAACAATGTTAATGTTATATTTCTTTTTATCTGAAAGCAACTGTGCTGTTATAATGTGAATCTTTTAATGGGCTCTAGAATTAACTTACCACCTACTTTCAGGCACGGTAATTAATGTACATGGGTGGAAGGTATATGTTCATAATTTAGAGTAATATAAAATTAAAGGGAAAAAGTGAATTCCTAAACCATATTTTGGAATTAATTTTGGTATATATGTGATATATAAATAGGTATATTTTGGAGTGATACAAATGGGAGGGAACAACAACAACAAAAGGACTGGGTCAGAGAACTGACTGAAACAATTAACTTCTGCCCAAAACAATAACCCTCTACAGAGAAAAACTAAAAAGACTGAGAAAAAGATGCAAGACATGTATGGCACTGTGCTGGATAGCTTTAGTGTCAACTTGACACAGTTTGTCTTCCATTGCTGTGACAAAACACTCTGACCAACACCAACTTGGGGAGGAAAGGGTTTATTCAGCTTACATCTCCTGGGTCACAGTTCATCACTTAGGGAGCCCAAGGTAGGAACTCAGGGCAGGAACCTGGAGGCAGGAGCTGAAGCTCCTGCAAGGAAAAATGCAAGGGCTGGAGGGGCATGAGGTCTAACAGGGTATGTGCCCACTGTCTTAGCTTTCTGTCCCTGAGGCTCAGTTTTAGATTAAGTGGCCTGAAGCAACATAGTACTTGGTGAAATAGTACATTACCATGGAGTCTATGGCAGAGCAAAACTACCTTATAGCCAGGATGCTGTGAGCAAAGGGAGGGCCAGTATTCCACAGTTCCCTCTCCAAAGACCAAAGACTTCCCATAAGGCCCCAGCTCCTACAGGTTCTACCACCTCCCAACATTTTAGGAGTTCCCAAACTCCAGCATGCAATTCTCTGGGAAGAGACACTCTCAATTCAAACTCTAGATGGCAGAGTAAACACAAATAGTCACAACCTGGCCCAAGAGCAGAGAAAGGCAAAGAGGCTGAAGCCACGAAGAAGCAGAAGGGCTGAGATTCTTTGTACAAATAGCCAACACAAGCTTTTCACGATGAGTACAAATAGGGTTTTAGACAAATATTACTCCTGGGACAATCTGCCATCACAGGAAGTCCTAGGGGAGACCATTTCAGAAGGAAGCAACGTGTGAAGACACCAACAAATGAAACAAAAAAACAAGTCTCACATGAACCTCTCCAGCAAGTGACGGGGAACACAGTTCAAATCTGAGTGAGACCAGTATAACTTTGGTGTTAAAGTTTATCAAGGAGGTTCCAGTTACTAAAACTTAGCAGCCGACTTCTCCTATGAACATAAACAGGAGAATCATTAGCAAGTTTAGGTCTAGCAATATATAACAACAGTATTTCACAGCAAGCTGGACACATGCCCATCAGGAAGACATAGCTGGCTTGGCATTCAGAAGTAAATTAAGGGGATGTGGAAATAGTGACATTTCTATTCAAGTACTCTTCAGCAGATTCCTTAATAATTCAGGGTTTACATAAATTTCTATCAGACAATAAATCTGACAGTTTTCATAAGGAAGAGAAGGAGAAAGGGAGGAAGGAACAAAAGGGAAGGAAGGAGAAAAGAAAGATATTTCACCTGTGGAAAATACATGAAAACACAAAATAGAAATAACAAACCTGATAAAATGAAAACAGTGTTTCTGCTAATCATAAAAATGAAGACTAAACCCACACGAGTCACCCCACCCCTGCCAATTTGAGCTCAACGGAGCACCTGAGGACTGTCTTGGAAGGCATTTCGGGTCACCGGGAGCAGAGCAGACGCAGGGACGAGACATCTGACCTCTGTTCCTAGGAGGCCTCGGCAACTGCTATGGTATTCTAGCAGAGCAGGCATTCTTCTTTCTTTGAGACAGGGTGTTGTAGTTTGTCTTCCATTGCTGTGACAAAACACTCTGACAGACACCAACTTGGGGAGGAAAGGGTTTATTCAGCTTACATCTCCTGGGTCACAGTTCTCACTCAGGGAGCCCAAGGCAAGAACTCAGGGCAGGAACCTGGAGGCAGGAGCTGAATCACAGGCCATGGAGGAATGCTGTTCACTGGCTTGCTCCCCTGGCTCATGCCCAGCCCGCCTTCTTATACGGTACACAACAACCTGCCCAGGGTGGCACTACTCATTGTGGGCTGGGCCCTCCCACACTGCTTGACCATCAAGACAATACTCCACAGATGTGGCCACAGGCCAATCCAATGGAGCCAATTCCCCAATTGAGGCTCCCTCAGCCCAGGTGTGTCAAGTTGACACTAAAGCTATCCAGCACACAGGGTCTCCCTGTAGCCCTAGCTAGCCTAGAACTCACTAGGTAGAACCAGGCTGGCCTCAATCTCACAGAGAACTGTCTCCTTCTGGCCCCGAGTGCTGGAATTAATGGTGTGTGCTACCATGCCTGGCCAAGAGCTTCTGGAAGCTGTAGTCACTTACAAAGTGTTGCCCTGTGTGCCCACGTCATTTATCTAGTAGAAATGAACTTGGGTACAGGAACATAGTTCAGTCATAGTGCACAGCCCAGCACTCACAAGGCAATGAGTTTCATCCCAGTCCACAAGAAAAGGAAAATGAATTCAAAAGGGCCCATACCACAAAAGCCCACATGCCTCTGACCTTCACACTGACACGTAGCATGGTACAAATTGAGCCCCAGTTGTCTAACACGAACCATTCCCAGCCTCCCTACAGTAAACCAACAAGCTTCACTGCCCCTCTTTCTTCAATATAGCTAAAGTTAGCCAAGGATAAACTATGGAATGACTTTAGGAAAAATAAGTTGATATAACATGCAAATCGCCCCCCCATCCCTGCCATCTTACTATTTATAGAAGTCTAATGAATTACCAGAAGCACGGCTCCCTGCAAAGCTGCAAAGTTCATTGTGCACTCAATGCAAAGGACATCTGCTCATCAAAGACAGGTTTAATCTGTCCCAGACCTCCACCACTACCACCTGGCTTTTACAATCACAGCATTACTTTTGTGCAATCATTTCCAAATCAAGTTGACATAGGTTGCTTTACAGTGCTTCTGAACCACAATTATTCGATCACTTCTCTATGTCTGGTAGGTCTGGAAAACCACTTCCATTTTCCTGTAAGACAGATTCACAGAACCTTCCCAATTCACTGAAGTTGTGACATCTTATCTTATTGTGCTGACTAAATAAATGGGGAAATTCTACCAGCAACTATGAAGACAAGTAGATTGAAATCACCCAGCTAAGTTTATGGAGCCTGCTCACATAATAAGAAATGTAAAAGTACACCATGTCTTACACATATGCTGCTGACAAATTCACTGGAACTGCTCCTTTAGTCTCTTCCCAATCCCTTGACGACACTGCGTAGTTTCCAATGGAGCAGGAGAACAGACCCTATCAAAGGGGATTATGTTCTTGAACCTCCCTCCCATGCTCCAGGAGTAATCAAAAAAGGCTTTTGAATCAAGTGGTGATGAATTACGTATTTCCTTCCTGTTCAGCCCAAGAGTCACAGCACCAGAAAGGGTCCTCTCTCATAAGGAGTAAACCATAGCAGGGCTGAAAATTACAAAAGTCTCAGTGACAAGATATCTGCTCAAGTGTTGACAGCAGAAAGCACACAGAAACAGGATGACCTGGGAGAGCAAAGTACAGGGTGAGACCATGGAGGGAAGGAAGGGGGTCTTTCTAAGTGCTCAGCCATAGGGTAGTGTTTATAGTCCTATGCAGAAACCTAAGAGTTACTTCCAAAGAAAGTCTGAGGCTCCCCAAGGCAGATCAAACCATGGACACTGGGGTCTAGAAGAGAAGCAGGCTGGGGAATGGTGGTAAGGAGAAATCAGAAGGTCAGTGAGTGAGGAGATAGCAGGATGGGAGAGTACTTGCAAAAGAAGATGACTGAGATCTAACTTTTCCTCTGCAACTTTAGGCTCTGGAAAATAACAGAGAGTACTTTTTAAGTTCAGAGGAAAAATGATACAAACCTTGATTTCCAGACACAGATTATCAATCAAGTGTAGGAACAAAATAAGAAGCCTGTTTGCCATGATTCCACAAAGCAGCTGACTAAGGAGGTGCTCCAGCAAAACAAAAATAGAACCCAAGAAACAGATACCATGAGATACAGGGAGCCATGGTAGCAAAGTGGCCAGAAGCTGCACAGATGTAAGTCTCCATGAAAACATTCTTTGATTGGCAAGTGTTTCTGCTACAGAATTACACTTCATACTACTTGGTTCTCTGACAAAAAATATTTACATTATTATAGTGCTGGAAACATTGCTTCTCTTATAGTAAAATTTTTATATTAAACCTGTAAAAAAACAAAGAAAGCATAAATATAGATGAGAAACAGTACAAATGTTTTAGATTTTGTCAATATAAATCTATAACTATAACAAAGCACCTGAGAGCTGGGTGACTCTGGAGATATGGATGCCAGTGGTAAACCTCACCTGTCATTCCTCAGACACCAGGGTCTCTGATTAGGCTAGCCTATCTCTGTATCACAGTAGGGCTGTTTTTTTTTTAAAATGTGGGTTCTGAGGATCATAGTAGGTATTTTTTAAATGTGGGTTCTGGGGATCAATCCCTCTTTAATTTAAATTTATACCCTTTTGTTACTAGAATGCTATTGTGTACCTGCTTCCTCAAGATTGAAACACTCTCCTAGGGGAAAGAGGGCTCAGGAGGCTCATGAAATTCACAAGGAACTTACAAGATGCCCCGTTTCTCTCCAAGGTTAAATGAACAGATAGCAATTGCTTGGAAGAGGAGACTCCATTGTGTAGTTACCTCGAAGTTATGCAGGGAACTCTAATGAGGCAGCTTTTGTGAGTCATCACCCATGCTGGGGTGGGCTTTTCAGTGATGCTACTGTTCTAGTCACCCATGTCCTGCAAGTACCCCAATCACTCACTGAACACCAAGCTAGACTTGGATGGACTGGTTTCTCTGGTCTATCATTTTGACCTTCTCAGGGTGAATAGAAACAGATCCTCAAGAAAAGTCACACAACAAATGTGTCTCTTACCACCTGATGGTATCACTTCAGGTTTTTAAGTCATTAAATAAAGAGGACTAGTTAAATAGCTGTAGTACATTCTGTGCAAAATAACACAGAATAGCATGCTCTCATCCCTAAAGGCAGGATGGGATACACTGTGAGTGACACATGATTGGGTAACTCCATCAGTGTACAAACACTACATCTACACAAACCTAGATGGTATAGCCCTTCATGCACTGAGGCTACTTGGCGTGCGCGTCTATGTGCATGTGTGCACGTGTGTGTATGTGCATGTGTGTATGTGCATATGTGTGTATGTGCATGTGTATGTGTATGTGTATATGTGTGTATGTGCATGTGTGTGTATGTGTATATGTGTGTATGTGTGTGTGCATGTGTGTATGTGTGTATGTGTGATTGTGTGTGTGTGTATGTGTGTATGTGCATGTGTGTATGTGTGTGCATATGTGATTGTGTATGTGTGTGTATGTGTGTATGTGCATGTGTGTATGTGTGTGCATGTGTGTATGTGTGATTGTGTATGTGTATGTGTGTATGTGTATGTATGTATGTATGTGTATGTATGTATGTGTATGTGTGCATGTGTGTATATGTGTATGTGTGTGTATGTGTATGTGTGTGTATGTGTGTATGTGTACGTGTGTGTGTATGTGTATGTGTATGTGTGTGCGTGTGTGTATCCCATTGCTCCTAGAACCATGATTACAAGGTGAAAAAATCAAGACAAAATCAAACACAAGAGGAAATGATGTAATCAGGAGATGGAACAAGCACAGGATGAGGGTGCTGCTGGTACAACATGGCAGGCTGTTTTGTAGTAAACTTTCTTTGTGTAAATGACAGAATATATTTTGAAATATCAATGTAAGTATAGTCAAGTAAACACATTAACCAAATTCATAGTCAATGACATCCATAACTGTATGTGCTGCACTTTTAGACAGTGGCAGACAGGTCTGCTTATATCCACACCATCACACACTCCAGTAACACGTACACTACAACGTTACAACATCACCATACCACCAGGCAGTAAAAATTCCTCAGCTGTTATAATCTATATAGTTAGCCATTGACTACAAAGTTGTCATGCATAACTACTGTATTAGTCTCTTTTCTGTTGCTGTGATGAAACACCATGACCAAAGGAACTTATAAAAGGAAGAGTTTATTTGAGCTTACGATTGACGGTTCCAGGGAATTAGAGTCCATTGTGGTGGGAGGCATGGCGACTGGAGCTGGAGCAGCAAGCTGAGGGTCACATCTCACAAAGAGCACAGGAAGCAGAGAGAGCAACTGGAGACCACAAGACTTGTTAAACTCACTAAGCCTGCCCCCAATAACGTACTTCCTCTAGCATGGCCACACCTTCTAAGACCTCCAAGAACAGTGCCACCAACTGGAGACAAATGTCTGAATACTTAAAGCCTATGGGGGACACTCATTCAAACCACCACAACTACTAAGAAATCAGAACCTTTAAGAAGCTGTTTTTACTATGGAAGAAAAAAGGTAGAACACAAGGAGCCTATGAAGAAGGAGGAAGTCTCTGTATGAACACACCCCTAGTGTGATACAAGAAGGGAACTGAAAAATAAAATCATAAAAAGAAACTCAGAAATAGAAGTTTTATCCAAAGATTTAGCAGTGGAAGCAAAAGGGAGACACCCTGGGAAAAGAGCTACTCTGAGCACACAGATTATAGGCCCTGCACACTGGCCAGACAAGACCAACCCTGCAATCTTGATTACAGTGATGCAAGGGTAGACAGTGAGGGAAAGGGGCCATGGTGAAAATTGCAAGCTGCTCATGTATACTGCAGTGAGAGTAGCCTGAGGCTGGGGGTAAAAGGAAAGTTAAGAGTTAAAATGGCCAAGTCAGGAGCCCTGAGGAAGAACAAGAGGCTTGTAGCTGCCTATGAGATAACCAAGCTAGACAGAAAAGAGAAGGGCAGGGCTCTGGGCCAGTCAGGGTGGCTGGCTGCCCTGCCATCTCCCAAATACTGTGAAGAATACGTGTACAGCACCACTGTCCTTTCTTTTATCTTTACTTCTAATGCAGCTAAATGCAGCAGACTAAACTGGAAGGATGGCTTCTGATAAGAAACCACTCAGACCACCCCACAGACAAAGAGCTAAATATGAGGTAACCAAGAAAAGCCATAGGTACAGCACAGTGACAGGTCATGTAAGTGTGAGAACACAGAGAGCTTAGTATAAGTAACAGCACTTCAGACACCTACAGGATGGAGGTAGCAACATGAGCCAGTGACTAACAGCAGACAGTTAAGGTCAGCAACTAACAAAAGCACAAGTCAGATATGGACAGAGGGGGGTTTCATTCACTCTGACTGAGTGAGGAGCATATGAGCAGGCCATGATCATGTCCCTTGCTTGGCTAGGGGGACAAGTACAGAGGGTATAAGCCTGCCACTGGCCCAGAAAATAACCAATCTAACACCTACTTCAGCCTGTGTTCAGTCTCTACCATAGCCCTGTAAACCCCATAGACAAGGAAATTCAGTGGCTTTTTCCTTTCTCAGAAACTCCTCACACTCAGGTTTCCTTACTTTTCTTTATTCTCTAACTTTTTCCTCAATATCTATTTTTTTCTGTAAATCTTAATAAAGCTTGTTTCTGGGGCTAGAGAGATGGCCTAGCGGTTGGGAGCGCCAACTGTTCTTGGAGAGGACCCAGATTCGATCCCCAGCACCCACGTGGCGGCTAGGAACCGTCTTTAACTCCAGTTCCAGGGGAATCCAACACCCTCTTCTGACCTCCACGGCATGGCATGACACGGGTGCACAGACCTGCATGCATACAGTACATTCATACACACAATAAATAAAATAAAAATAAAAAAATAAATAAATAAAGCTAGCATTACAGTCTCTACACAGGACAGTATAACCCCGTGCCCAGGGTATGGAGAGTACTGAAAGCTGGCCTGTTTGAGAACCCAGCTCCTGGGCTTTCTGACCTCTGGACCACATTTAACCCTCAGGAGCTTTCTGCCTGTAGAAGGAATTAGCAGCCATGCCTATCACAAGAGCTGCAGAGTGGGTAGATGACCCATGTGGAGCTCTGCACACCCCTCCTTAGAGCAAAGCTCAACAAATGCCATGTACCCATGGGGAGATGAAAACTTCAGCACTACTAGTAACAACAGACTGCTGAGCCAAGTATAGAGCTGAGCTAGATACATACTCCTGATCAACGTGTTTTGATATAACCAAGCCTTAAAAACCATCCTGAGCCTAAGCCACACCTCTTGTGAAGACTGAAAACAGAGCCTGTCTTGAACACAGCACTGTCTACTGCTCCAGTGCCCACATGGAGTTGTAAGGGCTTTATCCATGGCAACCTGGTCTCTGTGGAAAAGAGTGGAAATGGCTCTGTAGTACCTTCATGAGCAAAGCAATATGGGTAGTGACATTTCTGACACTACTAGGGTAGCAGGATGCTTGCTTTCAGGTATCACTCAGCTTTACCTGTTTAAGAATGGGACTCAAGAAAACCTCCACCTATCTCTAGTCCCTTACTACCAGAATGTGTATAGTAAGTTTTTTTTTTATTTTATTTAGGATGGCAACTTCTCATTGGTTCTCAGAGAACCAATCACATAGTGTTCTTCAATTTACTAAGGAATTGTTTTAGCAAGTGCTAAGAAATACTTTCAATCAACTGTTTATCCACGTGGCATTCGTGACAGGCAATTGCTTACAAAGTAGGAGCCGACTATGACTTGCAACCTGACTGAGAAATACAGCAGTAGCCAATCTAGGGTCAGGAAGATGAAGCTGGGCTAGCCCCACACAAGAACTACTTAAACAGGGACACACACGTATTGGTGAATCCCAGAAACAGCAGGCACAGGACAGCAGCCCAGAGCCTCTGTTAGACTTAGCTGTAAGGCAACGTACTAGTCCCTCCCAAGGAGAAGCTCCATAGATGCTTCCTTTTACCGTTTTTTCAAAAGTAGACAAAATAATGGATAAAGGTGGAAATTGACATTTTACAAAATATTTTAAAATTCACTATCGTATTTTATCCCCAAGTAACCCCAGGGAAGGCACTCAAGCAAAGAAGGTAGATTCCTAAGCACAGTTCAACTAACATGTGACATGCAGATATTCTGCCTCTAACTGCAGCCTTCCTCCACAGCCACAGGGCTGTACACGGCCCTGGGCTGCAGCGTCCAGACACACAGAGCCCAACTCACATTTCCATCATCCTCACAGTGACCCTCTGGGCCTTTAGGACCATAACTGGGATCTAGATCCAATCTGCCCAGGACTTCTTGGGTCACACATGTCATGCTGGGATAATTATTAATCACAGACCTTTTCATTCTCAAAAATGTTCAAACAGTGTATCTTATAATCACCTACTTTGTGCCACCCAAACTGAAAGTCAGAGCAGAGTTGTGCACAGGCTGCTGGCTCCTCAGACAAGGACATGTGGGCCAAAAGAAATGTGATTCATGTCCATTCCTACTTTCTTTTCACCTGACTGTGCAGAACAGAATCAGGGTCTTGTCTTACAACTCTGCCCAGAGATGAGCCCCCAAAGTGAGGATCACCCCAGGCCTGCCCCAACCTAGAAACACCAAGAACTCAAGAGATAAGGAGGGCTATACAGAGTCCTGGAGAGGGAACATGTGTGCCTATGCCTTGCGCACATCACTAACTTGCCACACATATGAAGTACCTGTGCCTTTTGTAGATGGAACATGACAGGCAACTCTGGGAAAGACACTGAACTCAGAAATGATCATCCAATTTCTATCATTTTCAAGGGGGGAGTAGTATTTTCTTAAAGAAAAGACATATGCATGGCACCAAATGTGGAAGAGATGTTTCCCTGGTACCCAATCCTAATGATGGAGCTAATTCATCTGGGTACTTTCAGGAGTCTTCCCTACACAGACATGACTTCTAGTAGCCTAAGAACCCAGAAAGGCCCTCTGCTCCAGTCCTTTAGTCTTCTTTACTTCAGAGAATGGGTCAGTTCTCCTCTGCCTCATGACCCACAGCAGGTCAAGAGTACATCCAAGAATTTCTCTTTGGCCACTGAAGACCAGAAAAGACGAGTCTAATGACCTGCCTCAGGGAAGAGAGACTAGTTTCTGACACCTGTAATGGGGAGAAAGTAATAAACCAGGATGCGTGAGAGAAAAACTGTGCAGACTAAATAGAGATGATAGGTACGATTATTATGTAATACATACCACAATATGACATCTATGTACCCTCTGGTGGAGGTGCAGACAGTGGAGGAGACTATGCATGTGTGGGGTACAGAGGGTAGATGGGGATGGTTGTATTTGAATGTGAGATGCCCTCTACAGGCTCTGAACTTGATCCCCTGCTGTCAGTGCTGTCTGGGAATACTGTGGAACCTTTAGGGAGCAGAACCTCACTGGAGGAATGGATCACTAAGGGCTGGCCTTAGGTTTTATAGTCCATCCCTACTTCCTGTCCACCCTCTAATTCCTAATTATAGGTAGATCCAATGTGACCAGCCATCTCCCGTTCCTGATCCTACGCCTTCCCCCATGACAAACTGTGTCCTCTCAAATCATAAAGCAAAATAAACTCTACCCTCTTTTAAAGACTTTTTAAAATGTATTAATTTCAATTTTGTTTTTGAGAGTTTTGTCTGCATGTTAAATGTATTTGTGTCATACAATGCTCACAGAGACCAGAAGAGGGCGTGAGATCCTGCAGAACTGGGGTTACAGACAGTTGTTAGACACCATGTGAGTGCTGAGAACCAAATTCCAGGTCCTCTGCAAGAGCAGCCAGTTCTCTAACCACTGAGCAATTGCTCTAACCCCAACTCTTCCCTCTTTTAAGTTACTTTTTGTCAGGCTGTTGGTAACAGCAACAAAAAAGTAACTAATACAAGTATTCTCTGTACAATCTACTTAATTTTTTCTGAATCTAAAATTACTCTAAAAAATAAACTTTATTGGGGGCTAGAGAGATGGCTCAGTAGTTAAGAGCACTGGCTATCCTTGCAGAGGACCCAGGTTCAATGCCCAACACCCACATGGTGGCTAGCAACTGTCCATAGCTCCAGTTCCAGGGGATCTGACACTCTCTTCTGATCACTGTAGGCACTGAATGACACGGGGGCACTAATACATTCATACAACATAAAATAAAAATAATATTTTAAAAACCCTTAAAAACAGACAGGAACAGGACTAGGGAGATGGCTCACTTGGTAAAGTGCTTATTATACAAGTATGAGGGCTTGAGTTTGAGCCCCAAAGAATACACATAAAGAGCCAGGCACAGCACTCCCTGTAATCCCAGCACTGGGGAGGTGGAGACAGGAGGATCCCTAGGGCCAATCTAGCCAAATAGGCAGCTCCAGATTCAGTGAGAGACTCTGCCTCAA
This sequence comes from Rhizomys pruinosus, assembly GCA_009823505.1. Taxonomy (NCBI): domain Eukaryota; kingdom Metazoa; phylum Chordata; class Mammalia; order Rodentia; family Spalacidae; genus Rhizomys; species Rhizomys pruinosus. The sequence continues at coordinate 2,289,468 of VZQC01000392.1, forward strand.
AAAATAAGGTGGAGCCGGGCGTGGTGGCGCACGCCTTTAATCCTAGCACTTGGGAGGCAGAGGCAGGCGGATCTTTGTGAGTTCAAGGCCAGCCTGGTCTACAATGTGAGTTCCAGGACAGTTGGGGCTACAGGGAGACCCTGTCTCGAAAAGACCCAAAAATAAAAAAAAAAAAAAAAAAAAAAGTAAGGTGGAGCATGATAGAGCAGAAAGGATCCTGTTGTCTTCCAGTGGGTTTACCCATGCTACACACACACACACACACACACACACACATGCATGCACACATACACACACTGCAGGTGGTTTGAATGAGAATGTCCCCCACAAGCTTCAAGTATTCAGACTTTCTGTACCCTGTTGGTGTGCTGTTTTGAGGGTCTTAGAAAGTATGACCATGCTCAAGGAAGTACGTCACTGAGGGCAGGCTTAGAGAGTTCAACAAGCCTTGCCAGTCTCCAGTTCTCTCTCTGCTTCCTGTAGTCACTGGAAGATGTGAACCTCAGCTTTCTGCTCCAGCTCCTGCCACCATGCCTCCCTGCCACGATGGACTCTAATTCCCTGGAACCATCAATCAGAAGCTCAAATAAACTCTTCCTTTTATAAGTTCCCATGGTGGTTTTATCACAGCAACAGAAAAGTGACTAACACACACACACACACACACACACACACACACCAGATAGGCACAGCTATAGGCCAAGAAAGTCTGGGTCTGGTGTGCCAAGGCAGGGCCAGCACCAATCTGAAGGAGGCTTCCAGGTCACCACTTGACTAGAGTTGAGGTACACAAGTTTGCTCTCCCACATTTCACTAAACTGCAAGTGAAGGCCCCAATACTTTCACATGTGCACAATATTTACCAACAATGAAGGTAAGCTGGTAATTATTCCATGTGATTGCTGATGAGATGGAAGATGAGAGAGCAAGAACAGAAAGGACCCCCAGATGGGGTCATTGTCTCTTGTGAGGCATTATAAGGCAGGGTTACGTGTCCCAGTGAGTTTGGCATACACTTGTGGAACACACATTCGCAGAGAGCACACACACTTAGGGGACAAATGTAGAGGGGGGACATATTGGAGGGAGGGGGCAGATACTCATGGACCTACAAGACAAGGACTGGGACAGGCACTGGGTGCTTCCAGAAAGCAGTGGCAGTCTTTGTTTTCACAACACTGTCCATGAGATTTAAGTTACTATTGTTCTCTTAAATAAGAGCTAAATAAATTAAAAAGGCAATGAAATATTTAAGATAAAATTAATCTAGACAGCAACAGTGACAGAAACACTAAATGTCAACAGTTCTTGGAATACTGGAGCCTCCAAAGGGACTGGTATGTGTTTCAGTAAGTTAGGATTCTTCCTCAAAATGCCATCATTTTGGGAGTTTAATCCCCCAGGAATTAAGAGATTTCCTGTCAGTAGCAGTTATTTGGTTCAACTCCCAAGGAAAAAAGTAAATAAACAAAAAGAGAGTGAGCAGATCCTGCCAGTGGCTGCAGGCTGTCACCAGCAGGTCCTTACGGGCAGCTCACCCAGCCCTCTCTGAAAACAACCTTCCTCTGCCTAGATGGAGCTGCTTTCCAAACTAGCTGGAAACAAAGAAACCAGAATTCGTCATAGAATAGGCAGTACCATCTTCAGGCTTGTTTCCTGGAGCCACTGGCTAGTCAAACTGCCTTCTGGCTGACGCCAGCCTCTCAGTCCAGCTGCCTCAGCCAGGAAGAACAGTGCAGAGGAAAGAACTGCACATTTTATTTTCAAAGTTTGGAAGGGAAAAAGCAAGTGAACATAAGTGAAAAATAAACTAATTTGAGCTTTTCTTTCCACACCAGCTCACAGAGCAGAAGGTTAAGCTAAAAACAAAAGAAGTCCAAGATTTCTGAGGCAGGCTACAGGATACAGACATGTTCACATGGACTGCTGACTAGAAAAGGGCCTGCTGCTTAAGGAAGGAGCAACCTCCTCACAGTGCAGCTGTTAACCTTCATGGAAATGTCTATGGTAGAACTCCAAATAAAAATGTCAAGATAAAATGGACTATTTTTTGTTAAATCCAGTTTGAGATGGCTCTATTAATGACAACCTAATCAGTTAGGAAGTACGATAAACACTGGTCTTAATCCCAAGCCTTGGAAACCAAAGTGCACCAACAGCTCAAAAACTGTGTCTTCCTGCCAGGAGGGTGGACCACACTCTCCAGAGAGAGGGCAAAGCACCAGATGTGCAAGCCACAGACCAGCGTGGGTGGACAACAAAGGTGAATACTACAGACAGGTGTGGTGGTGCACACCTGTAATCCCAGAACTCAGGAGGCAGAGGCAGAGGCAGACGCATCATTGAAGTTTGAGGCTAGCCTGGGCCATATAGTGAGTTCACTAACACACATGCAGACAATACACTTGCACACATAAAAAAATAAATAAAAATAGACCCCAGATATGTCCTTTAACATGTGATTCGTGTGCTATGAACATTTTGTTTTCTGTTTACTTGAAAATGAACCCATAAATGTCTCTTGAGGGTTGGTGTATTCAATAAAAGAAACACCAATTTTAAATTTAAAATAAATAGAGTCGGGTGTGGTGGTGCATGCCTTTAATTCCAGCACTCAGGAGGCAGAGGCAGGTGGATCTCTGTGAGTTCAAGGCCAGCCTGACCTAAATAGAGAGTTCTAGGACAGCTGAGGTTGCAGGGAGACCCTGTCTCAAAAAGACCAAAAAAAATTTTAAATAATACAATATATTTTTAAAAAAATTTACTTAGAGGCCGGGAGGTAACTCAGTTGGTAGAATGCATGAAACCCCAGTACCACATAAATTGATCATGATGGTGCCTACCTGTAATCTTAGCACTCAGGAGACAGAAACAGGACTTTAAAGTCATCCTTGGCTATAGAATGTGCAACCTTGTCTCAAAATTAATTAATTAATTAATTAATTAATTAATTAATTAATTAATATTGACTTAGTTCTTAAACATATATTATAAAGAGTATAAATGAATGGAGTTACCCTATAACAGGTAACAACGCCTCTAGTAGGCACCACAGGCTAAGAAATAAAAAGGCCCAGTGCCAGGAATCAGTTACTTCTTTCAGAGTTGCTGGCCAGTAAGGTCCCACAGACCCCAAACATTACAGGCTATTGCCATTGTTCTTGGTTACCCTCCAAAACTTAACAGTAAAACCCTATTGCTAAAGACATCACATACTTCAGTCATAGAACATGGGGAAATCAACCTGGTACCAACCTTGAAGCTTATATTTACTGACAGTACTAGAAGGTTTTTATGCATGCTACCAGAAGAGAAAAGTAATCATCAACCTCACCCAGCTCTGAACTCTGCAAGCTACAATAATGACTGGGCTGGCAAGATAAATCATGCAATAGTAGCATGGGTATCATGGGACTAACCAGGCATTTCTAATTGAATTTAAGGCCTCCTCCACAAGTTGGAACCTGTACCTGAGACCTATATTGGGCTCAAGGACCCATGCGACTAGACAGGTCACAGGCCCTAGGGAAGAACCTACTGTTAGACTGTTAAATGGACACAGTATTAAACAGAGTCCTATTGACTTATTGCTATACTCAAAATTAGCGCATCTCTGAACTCTCTTCAGAGAAGCTTCTTTTTCTTTAAGAGTGCAGACCTTGGGAGGTCCACCACATTCCAGCAGAGTGTATGGGTAGTACAAATTGGACTTGATGGATTTAGAAAGAAAAATCCAGCACGTAACATAGCCAATAGAGAAAGGAACCTGTAAACCCTCCCATGGAATTTAATAAGCCTGTTCCAGGATACAACTGCAATAAAGGATACTGCTGTAGAAAAGAAAAAAGAAAACAGCCTCAAAAGCTTTAAATTCTATTGACACCAATAAGTGAGAAGTAAATAGATCTGACCCATGAAATGATTCTTCACAGAAGAAATGTCTCCACCAGATTGCCCTTTATACTCATATCCTCAGAGGACACTGAGTTGGGTGGGCAGGGAAGGGAGCTGGATCTGAGAGGAGCTGAGGAGAGTGAATATGATCAAAATGCAACATATGACATTCTTAAAGAATTAATAAAAATGTTTTAAAACTCAATTAATTAATTAATTATTTTTGACTTAGAACTGACATCTTTATAATGTTGAAGTACCCAAGAATGAGGCACCTGCCCCCCCACCTCTATGTCTTCTCTTGTGCTTTAGGATTTGAACAATGTTTTTCTTTCTAAGCACTCTATTATAAGCGCTGGATACAGTTATCTCTTCCACAACATCCACAGCTGCTTATTTTTTCATATATGAAAATATTACTGACGTCTGAATATTAATTTTATATTCTTGCCTTGGGAAATCCTTTTTATCATTTGAGTTATTTTTATCATGGTTCCCTAGAGCTGCACCATCTGATGTAGCAGTCACCAGCCAGGCTCTGGGTAGGAGGAAGGGTAGGGTTCAGTGGGCAGTCTCCTCTGGCTTTTTGATACTCTGCCAACAGAGACACGTTTCCCTGTTTTCACTGCTTATACCTTTGTTTTCTCTTGACTCTGGCTCACCTTGCCTAGCCAATGGACACGTTAGGATCTCTTCATAATTATTAATGAAACTGAACCTCTGTGTTTAGTGCCATTTCTTCCTGGCTCAGGCACTTGGGTGCTGACCACCCACTTCCCTGCTGGTTTTTTGGGGGTGGGGGATGAAGAATAAGTTAAAAAAAATGTCAGCCTGAAGCTTATCCTGCTTCTATCTCAGCAATACTTTCTTTACCTTTCTGGTTCTCAATTATATTTAAGGACCTCTAGTGATACTTGTTTCACAGAGACAAACAAAAGTTCCATCTGGTATAGGCTAAATTGCTGATATTTGTGAGTCCTGAAAAAGAGAAATGCTTAAGCTTCTAAATGTATTTGTTAGAATTTAAAAGAAAGAAGAAAACCTATTTCCAAACCCTGTCTCTGCTTCAGTATTCTGATGACCACACACCTATTGAACCTTTGGTCTATACATCATCTTCATTCACACAGGACCCCTTTTCAGCAATGTATGTCCCCAGGACTATAGCCTGTCACGGACCACATGAAACATGCTTAGTGAAGTAAAGTAAACCAAAATTTTCAGAGTGGCTGGGAAATTATTTCTAATAATTTGTTTTGATTAGTCCCTAAGTAGATCATTCATCATTAGGACAGTAAAAGGGGGCAGCAAGCACAGAGGCCTGCAATTCCCAGCACCTCCAGGGTTTGTGAACCCAGGCTCTTGTGGGAACAGCTATGTAGGTACGGCAGCACTGAGCCTGTGTGGTTCCTCATGCCTGCCTCTAGGTCAAAGACTCCCTGATATATGGCCATACAGACACACTGAGAACCTCAACCCACATGGAACACAGAGAGCTTTGTTAGGGTTCATAAAAGGGCTTTAAACTCAGCAGGTAACACAGCCAAGCAGAGAAAGGAACCTGTAAACCCTCCCATGGAATTTAATAAGCCTGTTCCAGGATACAACTGCAATAAAGGGAAAGAATTAATACTGCTGTGGAAAAGAAAAAAAGAAAACAGCCTCAAAAGCTTTAAATTCTATTGATAACACCAATAAGTGAGAAGTAAATAGATCTGACCCATGAAATGACTCTTCACAGAAGAAATGTCTCCACCAGATTGCCCTTTATTGTCATATCACAGAACAAGACAATAGTATCACAAGTAAAACAGACTGAAAGAGCAAAAAGCTGGTTTCAGCGAAAATTTCTAGATATGGGTCATACTGTAAAAAGGAACTCACAGTAGTTCAGAATTCTATGGACTGGTGGAGGTTGGTTTCCTGGCACTCCTACAGATGGGTAAATCTCATTTCTAGTCTACTGTCTGCCCACAACCCCCGATACATTTTTACAAAGGAGGCTACATACTGAAAATATGCTCACTTAGACCTCACTCCTCCCTTACCTGCATTTTGACTTTTCATGGTCACAATTACCTAAGGTCAATCATCCTCTCACCATATTAATGAAAAATTCCAATTCATAGTGAGCTGCTCTGAAGAACAGGCAGAAATCTCTGACTGTCTGGCTTTACCCCACCTGGGAGGTGAATCAGGCCTGGCTTTGATACAGCCATGCTGTTAATGCTAGCTTCCTGTTGGTCACTTAGTAGCCATCCTGACTATGAGAAAGAGTGTCATAGTACTGCAATTAGGTAGCACTTACACACTAGCCCAACCTCATGTCATTATCTATGTTACTCAGCTCATTGTGGAGACACTGTCATCTCACATCAGCACTCTGTGAACATATTATAGTAAGATATTCTGAGAGGGAATAAGATATTTGATTACAAAGGAACTGTTTAGTTTTATTATTAGTCACTGTTAACTTTTTACTATGTCTAATTAATTAAACCTTAATGTAGGTATATATGATTAGGAAACATAGCACTTATCAGGCACTTGTGGGATATCAGAACACTTATCCAAGTGGTTGAGGAGGACAGTCTATACTTGTATGAAACAAATTTAATAGAGAACAAAAAGACACAAGGTTAGAATGCTATTCTCTTTGCAGTGTTCAAAACACCTCAGTATTTCCTGGGGGCTGGCTCTTACGGGTTGTCTCACTTAAATGCAATTAATTAACTGTGATCTAAGAACCTCAATTCCACAACTGAGTAGAAGAGATGGGGCCAGTCAGAAGCAGCTGAAGAAAACAGAAAAACCAAGCTTTCTAGTTCTCTTGCCATCCTGGAAAGGCAACATGAAACTCAAGCTCTAAGACATCCTGAGCCACCCAGCCAAAAACTAAAATGCAAAGGATCAATGGTGCATTGAAAACTAACAGAAAGACCACTTAGGAAGGAAAGCCAAAAGTCCTGCAGGCAGCATCCGCCTCTACCCTAGCCCTGGAGGGAGCTTCTGAGCCCAGTCCTGCTCTCCACAGCTGCACTCAGAATTTGGGGACTTCATTTGGGAAAAACGGACTTTCTACTCATGTCATTAAAGCTTAGACCCCTGGCAAGCTAGAAGTCATCCCAAAAGATCTCCAGGGGTGTGTGGAGGTGGCACCCTGCTTGAGGCCACCAGGACAGGTGGAGATAAGCTTCCCAGGTCAGAGGAAGTGTCTGTAGCCCAAGAGCTGCCAGGCAAAGCTCCCACCATCCAAAGCTTCCCTCACCACTCCTGGTATGTCCCTGCTTAGAGCGCTTCACAGAACCCTTGAGATACTCTGTGTGCTGTGTAGTTTTAATTGTCAACTTAATACAATCTGGCATCACCTGGGAAGAGTCTGGACCAGGGACTATCTACATCAGTTTGGCCTGTCAGGATATCTGTGGATTATCTCAATTATGTTAACTGATGTGGGAAGAGGCAGCACAAAAGTAGGTGACACCATGCCCTCTGTTTCAGTCCTGGACTGTGTGTAAGAGGAGCTTTTCATCCACAAATGAAGGAAACCATTCATCTTTTTTTTTTTTTTTTCTGGGACTGTGTTACTTCACTTAGGATAATTGCTTCAAGTTCCATCCATTTACCAGCAAAGCTCATGATGTCGTATTTCTTTACTGCTGCATAGAACTCCATTGTGTAGATGTACCACATTTTTGTTATCCAATCATCAGTTGAGGGGCATTTGGGTTGGTTCCAGCTCTTTGCTAATGTGAAGAGAGCTGCGATAAACACAGCTATGCATGTATCTCTGTGGCAGGATGAGTCTTGTGGGTATATACCCAGGAGTGGTATGGCTGGGTCAGGTGGTAGGCTCATATTGAGTTTTTTAAGGATTCTCCACACTGCTTTCTTTCCACAGTGGTCATACCAGTTTACATTCCCACCAGCAGTGGATAAGTGTTCCCCTTTCCCCACAACTTCTCCAGCATTCAGTATCTTTTGTTTTCTTGATCTTGGCTAATCTTATTGGAGTGAGATGATACCTTAGTGTGGTTTTAATTTGTATTTCCTTAATTATTAATGATGTTGAACAGAACACTTTTTAAGATGTTTCTCAGCCATCTTTACTTCCTCTTGGTGAAGTCTCTGTCAGCTTTTACTCCATCTTTTGAGTAGGTCATTTGTTTTCTTACTTTCTTTGTTTTTTAAGAGCTTATATATTCTGGATGTTAATGCTCTGTCAGATGTATCAGTGGAAGGTTTCCTCCCACTCTGTGGGTTTCCAAATCCCTAGTTGGCAGACAAACTGAGAAACTTATTATTAATATTCATTTATCTGAAAGTACACTGTGCTATTCCAATGTGAATCTCTAAATGGGCTCTAGAATTGGCCCTACCACTTAATTTCAGACATTGTAATTACATTGTAATTACCATATATGGAAGATAAGTAGTCAGAGTCTTTAAAAAAAAAGAATGTAAAGTTACACATCTTTAGAGCTGCATGCAAATTTATGTTAAAGAAAAATGTGACTCTCTAGCCAGGCATGGTGGTCGCACACTGTTAATCCTAGCACTTGGAGGCAGAGGTAGGGATCTTTGTGAGTTCAAGGCCAGCCTGGTCTACAAGTGAATTCCAGACAGCTGGGGCTACAGGGAGACCTGTCCTCAAAAGCCAAAAAAAAAAATTTTTTTTTTTAATGTGAATCTCTAAATGTGAATCTTCAGCAAGTGTGTTGGCAAAACTGGGATCACCATTGTAGAAGAATGAAATTAAAACCCCAACCTCTCACCCTGTACAAAAGTGAACTCCAGATGGTTAAAGACCTCAAAGTGACCCCCCAAACGCTGAAGATGATAGAAAAAAAAGTTGGCACAGACTACAATACAAGACATAGGCGTAAGAAGAGACTTCCTAAATCAGACAGCAGCTGCACAAGAATTAAGGCGACAATTGACAAATGGGACCCATCAACTCAAAAGCTTCGTTACATCAAAAGAAACAATCGAGGGGAATTGAAGAAAATCCCACAGGATGTGGAGGAAACCTTCACCGTCCGCAGATACATCGACAAAGCATTTATTATCCAGAATATAAACTACTCAAAAACAAAGAAAAAAGGAACAATATCCCGCTCAATAGATGGAGCAAAGAACTGAAACAGGGACTTCACAAGCAATTGAATTAGCAGATGTCTGAGAAAACACCTTCAAGAACTGCTCAACATCAGTTAATCATGTAGGGACATGCAAATGAAAACCACTTTACAGATATCATCTTACCTCCAATAAGAATGGCTAGATCATACAGAAAACAAATGATACCGATGGCTGGAGAGGTTGTGGGGAAGGGGAACACTCATCCACTGCTGGTGGGGAATGTAAACTAGTTACAGACCCCTATGGAGAGCAAAGTGGGGTGAGACCCTGGAAGATTGGGGAATGACAGTTGCCAACCACAGGGAGAGAAAAGAGACGGAAAGAGGGCAGAGAGAAAAAAGAGGGGGGAAGAGAGGAAAAAAGAAGGAACGGAACGCAAGCACAGAGAAAAAAATAAGACCGAATTGGGGAGAGGCCCGCGATGGCAGGGAAAGACGGCTACAGGGTCGCATAGGAGTTGATTTGGGGGAATTGGCGTCTAAAGAATATACATCGAGCAGCTCAACGCACCTTGAAAACTCGCGACGATACCTCAGGGTTTTTTTTTTCCA
>VZQC01000392.1:2299778-2352623 GCA_009823505.1 Rhizomys pruinosus
CAACCCAAAAAAAAAAAAAAAAAAAAAAAAAAAAAAAAATGTTTCTAACATAGAATGAATGCCACAGAGTAAACATTCTATTACAAAAGGGAACACAGGAATAGCAAGGAAGGATGAGATGAAAATAAGACTGCAAACAAGGCAAATGTTAAATCTTTTAGTTCCATGTCCAGCACCTGTGGCATTTGGTACAGTGATCTGAGCTCCAACAGGCCTACTATGCAGCACCACCCTACAGTCTTGCTATTTGCAGCCCACAAGGCCTGTCTTTTAGGTTGGCTAGACTCATTGCCCCTGGCTTTCCTTGGCAGATATTCTATGGTCCTGACATCTCTAACATTCTGGGGTGTCTACTACAACTTTACTTCACTTTCATGGCTTCATGGATTCTCTATCAGGTGCCCCTTGTAGTGAATATCACCATGCTACAGTCCAGCCTCACAAAAATCCCTTTAAAGCCTCACTAGAGGGCTGGAGAGATGGCCTAGCAGTTAAGAGCACTGACTGCTCTTGCAGAGGACCCGGGTTCGATCCCCAGCACTCACATGGTGGCTGAGAACCGTCTTTAACTCCAGTTCCAGGGGAATCCAATGCCCTTTTCTGACCTCCACGGCATTGCATGACACGGGTGCACAAACCTACATGCAGACAGTACATTTATACATACAAGAATAAATAAAAATAAAAAACCTCACTAGAAACCTCCATGACCCTGTAACTGCTACATTGTACATGCCTGCAAAAACAGCACCACATGGATGATGCTGTCTCCTGCCAACTCAAGCTGTACCTGGGATCCCTTGGGCCACAGCTGAAATGGCCTCCAATGACAGCTAACCCAAGGAAACACTTCCCTAGGTTGTCCTATATGAACAGGGTACCTCCAGTGGCTCTCTTTAACAGAAAGTATTTCAAATGAGTTGACAGCTTCATACCCTGGACCCTGAGATGAGGATCTGACCATCTCCTATCTCAATGCAAAGCAGTTGGTTTTCTTTAAAGGCACTGGTCTTTGTAACAACTATGCCCTCCTTGTTCATTCATACTTTCGACTTCCTAGCAGGCTGCATGCTTTTCTGGTCCTCATGCTCTACTTCTTGCTTTTGAATCTCACTGTAAATCTGGCTAAAACCGGCAGCCATAACTATGCCCATCCTGCGCGAATATTTTGCTTTCTTGAAATTTCCTCTGCCAAATTAATTACTCCAATGTTATTAAGCTTAAAAGGTCTTCAGAGACAAATAAAATCAGATGACTTCTTTGCCAGAATGTAGCATGAATGACCTCTAGTCCAATTCCCAATACAATTCTTGTTTCCAGCAGAAACCCCATGAGCTCCATTCTAGAAAGAAACCAAACTTGAGAAACATATGGAAGGAGAGGCCTCCTCTGAAGCCCCTAAGCGCCCCTGCCTTCTCTGAGCCCTTCTGGGTCTGTTGTTGCTATCACTTCTGGGAAGTACTAAAGAGGCCTGAGGAAGGCATGGCAGATCCAGGGACCTTTCCTCCACTTTGGGTCCATTTCGAAATGCTTTTGCTTTCCTGATGGACATGACTATTCTTCCTGCTTCCCTTCTGGTCTGCCTTACCATCATGCTAGAGAAAAAATAGTCATCACTAGACCCAACCACCCAAGCTGGAAATCAAACTCTGCACTGTGATGCAACAGAGAGTAGCTGGTAGTGTGGCCTGTCACAGGGCCAGGCTCTCCCCTGCCAGTAGTACAACCCAGGGGCTGAAAAAGCAGATTAGGCAGGCAGCCCTTTAGAGCATCTCTGGACGTGAGAGGAGGGTGAAAGAAGAAGGAGTCCAACAGCAATAGGCAGGAACAGGCCAGGAGGCTGGGAGGGGTCCAGGATAGGAGCAGGGGCAGAAAGATGAGGAGAAAAGAATCCAGGATACCCAGAAGACCAAGTCAGGAGGCTACCAGGCTGGCAACAGTCTAAAAAAAGGGCCAGTCTTGTCAACTCCTGCCGAGACATTAAGACCTAGATAAAATACTGGTCTGCCATCTTTTTATTATTATTATTATTATTATTATTATTGTTATTATTATTAAACTTTTTCCATAGGTATACATCATTTCTTGATTGAATCTAGAGTCACTTCCCTTTCCATGCCCCCATCCCACCCAAGTCCCTGCACTCTGCCATACATGTCTTGCATCTTTTTCTGAGTCTTTCCAGAGTTTTTTTCAGTTCTTTTGTTGTTGTTCTCTCCAACTTGTATTGCTACATTATACATACATATATATATAAACATATACATACATACATACATACATACATATACACATATCACTTGAATTGGAGGATTTTTTTTTTTCTTCCCTAAAAGATGTCATGTTTTCCTTAAGGAAGTGCTCGAAGGTTCCTCCTTGGCAAGCCCAAACAACCATCAATCCTGTACTTTTGCTCCACATAAGGGTCTTTCCCTCCCATGGTCCCCCAAAATGAAGTCCAGTAAGCACACATCCTGTCTTGATCCCCCTGCACTGGCCTCCATGATACAGCCCAGGTAGTCCAACAGTGGCAGTCTACACTCTGACGAGGCTGACATCCCCTTAGCTGTTTAGTCCACAAGCTGTGTATCTCAGTAGTCCCCATTTGGCATTGAAAGTCTGGAGGATTCTTGGAGAGACATGAGTGCTCAATCCATATTAGGAGGTTAAAAAGCTGTGTCTCATGTCTTTGAGGAGTGCCAAAAGCGGTGGCAGCCACAGAGTAGATGCACTTGCCAGTAAGAATTGGAGATATGGCCTGCAGTCTTGATAAGAGACAGATTACTAGGGATTGGAAAAGCCACTTCAGAGTTAGGGGGATCCAAAACCTGAGCAGAACAGAGTGAGAGATGAGGTGGACACCATGAAGGATCAGAAGAGTGCCTGACCACCAGAATGTGGGGGTAGACACTTGCCACAGCATGGATAAGAAGTGTGCCTCCCCTCTTGGCTGTCCCTTGCCCTGCACCAAGTTCTTCCCCTTGCCTCCTTCCTCACAGTGGCCATCCTTCACCATTTGTATGATTACCAGATATAACACCAGCAGGAACCATGTCTTGCTGGCTCTCTACCCCACATGTCAGGGACATGTAGGATGAGAGGGCTGGGAAAGAGTGTTAAGGGGAGAGCCAGGTAAACTCTCAACCATCCAGGGCCCTGCCTGTCCAGGGGCCCAAGGAGCTGGTGTATATTCAGAGCTTAGGCAGGGCCCACTCACAGGGCTAGAGAAATCACTGGGAACAGAGACAAGACACAGCACTGGGAATGTTTTCCATGAACATACACCTATTCCAACCTGGTGGGGGCACCTACAACACCCCAAACCCACCACTGCCCAAATGTGCACTTCAAACATTCTAGAGGACCAATCACACTTCCATATATTTTTACTTGAAAGGTAATTTGAGACCACCTGATCCTGGTGTCCAAAATGAACTCATGGTGCTTGGGAAACTAGTGTGTTGACTATGATCTAGCAGATCAAGAGGCTCAGACCTTTAACAAGGCTCAGAATACATGCTAAGCTCTATTTACACCCAACTGGTTAAAAGGTTGTAAAAAATACTTTGGAATGTTTCTGAACACATGATTTTTATTTATATTTTATTTCTGACATTTATATAGTGTGTACGTGTATGTCATGTGTGTGCATGCATGGTACATATGTCAAGGTCGGAGGATAACTTGCAAGAGTTCATTCTCTCCTATCACATGGGCCCAAGGATTAAATTCAGGAGGTCAAACTTGGCAGTAACTGACCTTACCTGCTGAACCATTCAGTGGGCCCTATATTTTATTTTATTTTATAAGGGCTTACTTAAAAGGGCAGATAAGAGGAGCCCTGGCCCCAGCAGTGGTTTCCAGAGTTCCAAGCTGTAGCATACCAAGCCCCCATTCCCCTAGTGAGGAGTCCTAAGGCCAGGTGCTGCAGCACCACCACCTGGCAGGCAGTAGATGGGCCTCATCTATAGAGAGAGGCACACAGAGAAGGCAGGCAAGGCCTGGACAAGAGGCAGAAGACAGATGACAAGAATGTTGTGCATATTCAACAACAGATTTCAGAAGTTCCAAAACTTTCTAACATCCTAAACTTTTAACACAAACAAGGCAAGCTTACTGCCCACGTAACAGGAGGCAACATTAAAACACCACTCCATCAGAGACCTAGATATATCTCACATCTCCAGGATAATAATGTACACTTCTGAAGCCTGCAGGGGAGCTGTAAACAAACCTGGGTGATCACACTTGATGCTAGTAGAAAAGGTCTACTACCCTATTCGGGTGTTCAGTGTTCTCCTACCAACCCTGGAGAGCTTCCCCCTAGAAATACAGGGGAAGCTCAGGACAACAGGCAAACTGCACAGCACCCTGTTACAAACCAGCAGGGATTGGATCTCAGCCAAGGACAAGTGACTCCCAGGCGGTTTGGGCACTGGTGGGGCTGCTTCCTTCCTCGGAGACTGCTTGGGAGCTGATTTTAGAGCCTTGGTTTCCTGGTTTTCATTGTTCCAATTGTGTCAGCAGGGGGCTGTGATCTGAGACACCAAAACTTTTCCATTCAGTTGCCAGCTCACAGGACACCCTACTGGCTCAGAAGTGGGACTGAGATTTCCTTGACTTCGGAACAGGGTGACAGGAATTTGGACATCTTTAGGGCCTAGGTTTTATGTTCAAGAAAATAAGTAAAGAAGGGGTAGGAGAATGGCTCAATTAGTTACGTGCTTGCTGCAAGCATGAAGACCTGAGTTCAGTCTCTAACCCCCACAGGGGAGAAAATGTGTGCCTAGAATACCAGCCCAGGAAGTGGGGACAGGGTCTGTAAGCCTAACTGGATCAGCAAGCTCCAGATGCAGGTAGGGGCTCAACAGGTACAAGTTTCACAACCTTGGTCAGATTCCCAGAACTCACATAAAAGTGGAGGAGAAAATCAACGCTGTAAATTTGTCCTCTGATCTCCACATGTGTGCCATGACACAGATGCCCATACACACACATACCGTCTAGACACACACGATGATAATGAATAAAATTTTAAAAATAAGGTGGAGACTGGGGCTTATTTAAAAATAAGATGGCTTGCTGGGAGTTGTGCCGCAAACCTTTAGTCCCAGCACTTGGGAGGCAGAAGCACTTGGATCTCTGTGAGTTCAAGGCCAGCCTGGTCTACACAGTGAGTTTAGGCTGGCTGGAGCTAAAGGGAGAGCCTGTCTCAAAAAAAAGGACCAAAATAAATAAATAAATAAATAAATAAATAAATAAATAAATAAATAAATAAATAAATAGAGTGGTTAGGAGCACTGGCTACTCTTTCAGAGGACCCAAGCTCAATTCCCAGCACCCTCATGGAAGCTAACAACGATTCGTAACTCCAGTTCCAGGGCAATCCTCTTCTGACCTCCACAGCCACTGCACAACACAGGTGCACTTACATGCATACAGGCAATACACTCATACAAACAGAATAAAAATAAATGAAAAAAATGAAGTGGAGGATGACTGAGGAAGACACCCAACAATGACCTCTTGCCTCCACACATATACACACATGTGTGCATGCATATACACACAAAGAAGAAGAAAACAAAAATGTATAGGATATTAAGACTTGTTTTATAGGAATGGAGAGCTTTTTTATTAAAACATTTTCTTGGGGCTGGAGAGATGGCCTAGCGGTTAAGAGCACCGACTGGTCTTACAGAGGACCCAGGTTCGATACCCAGCACCCACATGGCAGCTGAGAACCGTCTTTAACTCCAGTTCCAGGGGAATCCGACACCCTCTTCTGACCTCCATGGCATTGTAGGACATGGGTGCACAAATCTACATGCAGGCATACACATTAAAAAAATTAACTAAAAAAAGAAATATAAAACATTTTCTTAAATAATTATTTAGCTGATGGATTAGATTTAAGCTTAAACTATAAACAACCTCCAGAGACTCTTGTCATCTGCACTGGTTTTAGAACAGTCTCTAGTTTTAGTCACTGCTCTAATATTATACGAAGCTATGTTTTTCCTGTGTCATTACTACTGATATTAGTTGTGACCATGTGACTTACACAGGCAACTGCACATCCCTCTTTAAGACTCTAACAAAGGTGCCAGGCATGGTGGGCCTTTAATCCCAGCACTCAGGAGGCAGAGGCAGGTGGATCTCTGTGAGTTTAAGGACAGCCTGGTGTACATAACAAGTTCCAGCTATGACTACAAGGAGATCCTGTCTCAGAAAGACCAAGAAAAAGAGGGGGGTGGAGGGATATGAATCTAACAAAAGCATAGCAATAGAGGAAATTCTACTTGACACAAGGGCTCTAAATTCTAATATTTCAATATGATAGTCATACCAGGTGTGTTGGTATATACAGGCAATCTGGGTACCTGAGAAACTAAAGCAAGATGATTGAGTTCAAGTCCAGCCTTCAAGAAAAAGATGAGGAAGGGAAAGAAGGGAAAGGGAGGGGAGGGAATGGGAGGAGAAGGGGGGAGAGGAAATGAAGGTAATCTACCAGGATTCAACTTGTTCTCAGAGTTATTACCTTTAATGATTAAATTTCAAGTATAACTACACACACACACACACACACACACACACACACACACACACACACAAATTAGAAAGTATGTACACTCCTGTGAATTTTTTTAATTTTGTGGGGAGAGGAAATAGGGAATTAAACCTAAGTTTCTGTACCAGGCAAGGGGGCACATACCTTTAATCTCAGCACTCAAGAGACAGATCTCTGTGAAATCAAGTCCAGCTGGGTCTACATAATCAGTTCCAGGCCAGGTGGGGCTACAGGAACATCCCGTTAAAATATGTATTGGGCAAGTTCCTTACTACTGTGCTGTATTCCTCTAACCTCATTATCTTTTTATTATTACTTTTAGTTTTTTTTATTGAAGTTTTGTGCCTTGGAAACATTTCTTTTTTTTATACATTTCTTAATCAAAATTTATACCCCTTCCCTGACTCCCCTCCCCACCAGAGTTCATGCCTTCTCTAATACATGTTTTGCATCTTTTTCTCAGTCTTTTTTTTTTTTTTCTTCGATGTAGAAGTTTACTGTTTTGGGCAGAAGTTTCAGTTGGTTCTCTGACCCAGTCTTTTTTGTTGTTGTTCCTTCCAATTTGTATCACTTCAAAATATGCATATATATATACATATATATATATATGCATATATATACCAAAATTATGATGAGTGAAAATAAACTACAGCTTAATTCCAAAACATGTTCAGGGATTCACATTTTGACAGTAGAGTTGTATGTAGGTAAAGAAAAAGTATTACTATTTAACTTAAGGAATTAAGTTTGCTTTTCAAATTAACAACATACAGTCACCCAAAACAGCTTGGATAAATTTGATGAAATTTACACCTTGATTCCTGCCTATAGGTATGTGTACTACAACTACCTTTTTGAGACTCATGGGTCAAAAAATAAAAACCTAAAATAAAAAAGGGGAATATGGTTATATATTAAACCTTTTGTCAAAAAAATTTTCAATTTAATCTTAAAACTAACTATGAGAAAAGATTTGTATGTTCCCACAGGTCAAAACGTCAGCAACTTAACAGATGAGAAAGAAAAGATACAGCCTTGCACTGTGTAGGATGTACCAAGAAATACCAGCAGAAAAGTTGATCCATCTAAACATTAAAAGGAAGAAAAGCCTCAGACTGCAACAGGCATCGAACATCTCTGTGGATCCTACTATTTGTAAGAACTGTTTATAATGAGTCCTAATGAACCTAAGGTAACCTTCTAGGACTGCAAAGTTTTAATATGAGAGACTTTCTTACCTCCTTTTCATAGAACAAAGAAAAATATGATGGTAATGAAATCATTCTCTAACTGTAAATTAGAGCTGACTGTTATAGAAGTAATCTTTTATAAAACTGGTAAAACTTCTTTCTTTAATTGACTAATAGACATAGGAACCGTGAAAAGGATTATTCTCTATTCAGAACCAAATATAACATTAAAGACTCTTTAAGCTGAGCATTTAAGCAAAATATATTAATACAGGAGAGCTCTGATATCAGCAATGGATTATTCTGCCAAGGAGATGTTGGCCAGGGGATCCAAGCCCCCCCAAAAGGTAAAGGCTTCTTGCCTGTAAACTGGGACATCTGCAAGAAGAGAAGTGCTAAGGCCCTGCTGTCGAAGACCTGATGGGAAAGATGTATTGAGACCGCACTTGCAAGTGTACAGTTGGTCTCTGGAACACCAGAGAGTGTTACCAAAGGCCACTAAACCAATAAAGCAAATACAGGTCTCCTTGAGTCAAGCAAGACTCCTCCATCAGCATCAGCTACACCTTACCTGCCTGGAAATACTGTGCAGCAGTGGCAGCCGTATGTCTGTATATCTCAAATCTAATTGGCTAGTAGCTCTCTCCTTGGAGGAATAACTCACGGCTGATGCCACAAGCTTACATCCTCTAGTGGTTAGGAGATGTTATAAGTCACAGTAAGACCCTGTCATCTTTTACAGAAAAAACATAATTCATGGATTAGCATACCATCCAAACATCTATGTCTATACCAAAGTAACCTACCATAATAATTAGTACTGTTTAAATACCTATATATCTAATTGCTTGTGCTTCATTAGTAGGATTGAAAGGTTATTCAAGGATAAACTGTCAGCCCATGAAAGGAAACAGCCAGAACTGATCAGAGTCCAAAACGACATCTCCAAAGTAGACCGTTTTGCTTCTCGTCCACCTGTGCCCTTTTTCTAAGCCTAGGGAACAATCTGCGGAAGAAGGGGCGTGGTAGAATGTAAGGGCTGCGATTGGGGTGAATGGTGAAACTACAGCAATATAGACTAGATGTTTATTTGATCAAATTGATTGTACATACAAGCCCCTCCAGCTGGATGGTGGGAGCCTTGGGCTGTGTGGGTTTGGGCACAACTGCTTGCAAATTGGTTTTACATGAAGGATGCTTATAGTCATAACTTATTACTTATTGTTAAAAAAATGAAATAAAAGACTATATATATATATATATATAAAGAACATAGAACAGGAATGATGTTATGGTTCCTTTGTTGCAGCAGTTAAGGAAGACATGACATATGCTGCTGCTTTTATGTCAAAAATGATGTAAATATTATAGGAAAAGAAAAGAATGTGAAAGTGTTTTTCTTATGTGATATGATTGGTGATAAAAACAAAACAAAACACTAACAACCAAAACTGTTTTCACTGTCAAAAAGAAAGAAAGAAAAAGTATTACTTTATATTACATTACCTAGCATGTTGATGAGTAACATCAGGTATTATATTTACAAAAAAAAAGTCAGTCTTAAGGTGGTTTTAATTTGCATTTCCTCAAATATCAGTGACACTGAACAATTTTTAAGATGTTTCTCAGCCATCTTTACTTCTTCATTTGTGAAGTCTCTGTTTAGCCCTTTACTCCATCTTTTGAGTGAGTCATTTGTTTTCTATCTCCTTTGCTTTTTGAGTAGTTTATATATTCTGGATGTTAATACTCTATCAAATGTTTCACTGGTGAAGGTTTCCTCCCACTCTGTGGGTTTTCTCTTCACCTCATTGATTGTTTCTTTCACTGTTCAGAAGATTTTGAGTTTAATAAGGTCCCACTTGTCTATTGTTGACCTTGTTTCCTGAGTGGCTGAGGTCTGATTTAGAAAGTCCTACACCTCTGTCTGGTAGGTTACTGCCAATGTTTTCTTCTATTGTTTTCAGAATTTCAGGTTTCACATTGAGGTCTTTGATCCATTTGGAGTTGATTTTTTAAAATTTATTATTATTTTTCTTATGTGTATGAGTGTACTGTCTGCATGTAGGTTGGTGCACCCATGTCATGCAATGCTGAGAGGTCAGAAGAGGGCATCAGATTCCCCAGGAACTGGAGTTAAAAACGGTTCTTAGCCACTGGGAAGAGAACCTGGGTCCTCTGCAAGAGCAGTCAATGTTCTTTTTTTTTTTTTTCATATTTTAGGTTTACTTAGTTTTTAACATGTTTGCCACACTGATTTCCATAGTGGTTGCAAGAGTTTGCAATCCCACCAGTATTGAATGAGCAGTTCCTTTCTCCACATCTAAGGTGATTTGAGTCAGAATGTTACCCACAGGCTCCAAGTATTCAGACATTTTGTCCCCAGTAGCTGTTGCTGTTTGAGGAGGGCTTAGAAGGTGGGAGGATGCTGGAGGAAGCACCACTGGGGCCAAGATTAGAGAGTTCAAAAAGACTTGAAGGTCTCCAGTCTCTGCTTCTTGTACCTACTTGATAATGTGCAGCTCTGCCTTCTGCTCGTGATCTAGCACCTCCTGCCACAATGCCTCCCCTCCATGATGGACTCTAATTCCCTTTGAACTCAAGTAAAAACTTCCTTTTACAAATTCCTCTGTTCATGGTCATTCTATCACAGCAACAGAAAAGTGTTTAAAACAACACCCTCGTCAGCATTCTGTCTTTTCTTCTCTTGAACTTACCCAGATTTACTGGGGTAAGATGGAATGTTGCAGCACTTTTCTAATCACAAGAGAATGTGGAACACATTTTAAGATGTTTCTTAGACATTTTTATTTCCTGTTTGATTCCTCTCTGTTCAGGTCCTTAGCCCATCTTTTTTTTAATTTATATATATATATATGTATATATATATACATATATATATATATATTAAAATCTAGACCCGTGTCCCCCCATCCCCCCACCCCACCAGATCTCATGCATTCTGCCAAACATGCTTTTCATCTCTTTCTCAGTCTTTCTCAATATTCTCCATGTGGAAGTTGACTGTTTTGAGCAGAAGTTCACTGTTTCAGTCAGTTCTTTGATGCAGTCCTTTCTGTTGTTGTTGTTGTTTCCAATATGCATTACTCCCAACTGCTTGGACAAAAGCTCAAGGGGCCGTGCACAAGAAATACTTACAACTAGGTAATTGGCACTAGCATCCACAGATGAGGGATACCATTCGTCGTTTGTTTTTCTGGGACTGTGTTACTTCACTCAGCATGATGTCCTCTAGCTCCAGCCATTTTCCTGCAAAGCTCGTGATGTCGTCTTTCTTTACTGCTGCATAGAACTCCATTGTGTAGATGTACCACATTTTCTCTATCCACTCGTCAGTTGAGGGGCATTTAGGTTGGTTCCAGCTCCTTGCTATTGTGAAGAGAGCTGCAATAAACATGGCCGTGCATGTATCTCTGTGGTGGCGTAAGTCTTGAGGGTACATGCCCAGGAGTGGTATGGCTGGGTCGGGTGGCAAGTTCATTCCAAGTCTTCCAAGGGTTCTCCACACTGCTTTCCATAGTGGCTGTACGAGTTTACATTCCCACCAGCAGTGGATGAGTGTTCCCCTTTCCCCACAACCTCTCCAGCACTTGGTATCATTTGTTTTCTTGATCCTAGCCAGTCTTATTGGAGTAAGATGATATCTTAAAGTGGTTTTCATTTGCATTTCCTTAATGATTAGTGATGTTGAGCAGTTCTTGAGGTGTTTCTCAGACATCTCTAATTCCTCGCTTGTGAAGTCTCTGTTCAGTTCTTTGCTCCATCTATTGAGCGGGTCATTTGTTTTCTTTTTTCTTTGTTTTTTGAGTAGTTTATATATTCTGGAAATCAATGCTTTGTCAGATGTATCTGCAGTGAAGGTTTCCTCCCACTCTGTGGGATTTCTCTTCACTTCCTTGATTGTTTCTTTTGATGTACAGAAGCTTTTGAGTTTGATGAGGTCCCATTTGTCAATTGTCGACCTTAATTCTTGTGCAGCTGCTGTCTGATTTAGGAAGTCTTTTCCTACGCCTATGTCTTGTAGTCTGCTGCCAACTTTTTCTTCTATCACCTTCAGAGTTTGGGGTTTCACGTTGAGGTCTTTAATCCATCTGGAGTTGACTTTTGTACAGGGTGAGAGGTAGGGGTTTAATTTCATTCTTCTACAAGTGGTGATCCAGTTTTGCCAACACCACTTGCTGAAGATGCTGTCTTTTCTCCATTGTGGTTTCTTGGCCCCCTTGTCAAATATGAGATGGCTGAAATTGTATGTGCTCAGATTTGGATCTTCGGTTTTGTTCCATTGGTCAACAGGTCTGTTTTTGTGCCAGTACCAGGCTGTTTTTATGACTATAGCCCTGTAGTATAGTTTAAAATCTGGTATAGAGATCCCTCCTGTGTAGCTCTTTTCACTCAGGATTGATTTGGCTATTCGGGGTCTTTTGTTTCTCCAAATGAATTTAAGAACTTTTGTTTCCAAGCCTGTGAAGAAACTCTTGGGGATTTTGATTGGGATTGCATTAAATCTATACAAGAGTTTTGGTAAAATGGACATTTTTACAATGTTAATTTTCCCAATCCATGAGCATGGGAGGTTTTTCCATCTTCTGAGGTCTTCTTCAATTTCTTTCTTTAAGGGTTTAAAATTTTTGTTGTAGAGGTCTTTGGTGTCTTTGGTTAGGTTTGTTCCTAGGTATCTTATTGTTTTTGAGGCTATTGTGAGTGGGAAGGTCTCTTTGAATTCTTTCTCCAGTTGCTTGTTCTTGGTGTAAAGAAAGGCCATTGATTTTCTAAGGTTAATTTTGTATCCTGCCACTTTGCTGAAGCTGTTAATCGTTTCTAGGAGTTTTCTGGTGGAGTTTTTTGCATCTCTTAAGTAAACAATCATATCATCAGCAAATAGGGATAGTTTGACTTCCTCTTTTCCAATTAGTACTCCTTTAATATCCTTTTCTTGCCTTATTGCTCTAGCAAGTGTTTCAAGCACTATATTGAAGAGGAGTGGTGATAGGGGGCAGCCTTGCCGAGTTCCTACCTTTAAAGGGAATGTTTCCGTCATTTCCCCATTTAGGATGATATTGGCTGTGGGTTTCCTGTATATGGCTTTGATTACATTGAGGAATGATCCCTCCAATCCAATTCCTTCTAGGACTTTAAGCATGAAGGGATGCTGGATTTTGTCAAAGGCTTTTTCAGCATCAATTGAGATGATGGTGTGGTTTTTGTCTTTGATTCCGTTTATGTGTTTGATGATGTTTATTGATTTTCGTATGTTGAACCATCCCTGCATCTCTGGTATGAATCCAACTTGGTCATGATGGATGATCTTCTTGATGTGGGTCTGTATGCGATTTGCCAGTATTCTGTTTAGAATTTTGGCATCTGTGTTCATGAGGGAGATGGGTCTATAATTCTCCTTTTTAGTTGGATCTTTGCCTGGTTTTGGTAATAGAGTGATGTTGGCTTCATAGAAGGAATTTGGGAGAATTCCCTCTGATTGTATACTTCTAAACAGTTTCAGAAATAATGGTTGTAGGTCTTTTTGAAATGTTTTATAGAATTCTGCTGTGAAACCGTCTGGGCCTGGGCTTTTTTTAGTTGGGAGGCTTCTTACTACATCCTCTATTTCTTCATATGTTATGGGTCTGTTTAAGCTGCTGGTCTCCTCTTGGCCAAGCTTTGGTGATTCCCAAGATTTCAGATATTCATCCATTTCTTCTAGATTTTCAAACTTGGTAGAATATAGGTTCTTGTAATATTCCCATATAATTTTCTTGATCTTTTCCTTGTCCGTTGTGATATTTCCCTTTTCATCACAGATTGTATTGATTTGGAGTTGTTCCTTCTTTCTTTTTGTTAACTGGGCTAGAGGTCTGTCTATCTTGTTTATTCTTTCAAAGAACCAACTTTTGGCTTCATTGATTTTTTGTATTGTTTTCTTTGTTTCTATTTCATTGATTTCTGCTCTGATTTTTGTTATTTCTTCCTGTCTGTTGCGTTTAGGGTTCATCTGTTGTTGCCTCTCAAGTGCTTTTAGCTGTAGTGTTAGATCATTCACTTGTGCTCTTTCTGTTTTTCTAATGTAGGCACCCAGGGCTATAAATTTCCCTCTTAGGACTGCTTTTAAGGTATCCCATAAGTTTTGTTGTGTTGTATTGTCATTGTCATTCAGTTCCAGGAATGTTTTTATTTCTTTCTTTATCTCTTCCTTGACCCATTCATTATTCAAGAGTGTGTTGTTTAGTCTCCATGTGTTCTTGTAGGCAGGAGGGCTTGTCCTGGTGTTGATGTTGAGCTTCATTGCACTGTGGTCTGACAGGATGCATGAAATTATTTCAATCTTTTTGTATTTGTAGAGGTTTCTTCTGTGTCCCAGGATGTGGTCGATTTTGGAGAATGTTCCGTGGGGTGCTGAGTAGAAAGTGTATTCTCTGGTATTAGGATGGAATGTTCGGTAGAGGTCTATGAGGTCCATTTGGTGTATCATATCGTTCAGTTCAGATGTCTCTCTGTTTATTTTTTGTCCTGTTGACCTATCCAAAGGACTCAGTGGGGTATTGAAATCTCCCACTATGAGTGTGCTGGGGTTAGTCTGTGACTTGTGGTCCTGGAGAATTGTCTTTATAAAGTTTGGTGCACCAGAATTTGGGGCATATATATTCATAATTGTGAAATCTTCTTGGTGGATTGTTCCTTTGATGAAAATGTAATGGCCTTCTTTGTCTCTTCTGATTTCTTTTACTTTGAAGTCTATTTTATCCGATATTAAAATAGCAACACCTGCTTTCTTTTTGGTACCATTTGCTTGGAATATTTTTTTCCATCCCTTCACTTTAAGGTGGTGCCTGTCCTTGAAGGTAAGATGTGTTTCTTGCAGACAGCATATCGATGGATTCTGTTTCCTAATCCAGTCTCCCAGTCTATGTCTTTTGATTGGGGAATTTAGTCCATTAATATTTAAGGTTATGACTGATAGGTTTGTGTTGCTTCCTTTTGCCTTATTATCCATCTGCGGTTTTGATTTAGGTTTCTACTTCTGCAGTTATGCTTTTATTGATTTCTCCTTCTAGTTGCCTGGGGTTGGTTGCTCCTTTCTTCTGTTCTTTGGATTGCTTCAAGTATTCTCTGAAGGGTTGGTTTTCCGGACATGTATTCTTTCAAGTTGTTTATGTCATGGAAGATTTTCCTCTCTCCTTCCACTATGATTGACATTTTTGCTGGGTATAGTAACCTGGGCTGGCATCCATTGTCCCTCAACACTGGGAATGCTTTGCTCCAGGTTCTTCTTGCCTTCATCGTTTGCTGTGAGAAGTCCGTTGTTATTCTGATAGGTTTCCCCTTATAGGTCACTTGTTGTTTTTCTCTTGTCGCTTTAAGAATTTTCTCTTTGTTTTGGGTGTCCAGCATTTTAACTATGATGTGGCGTGGAGAATTTCTTTTCTGATCTTGTCTGTTTGGAGTTCTATGTGCTTCTTGTATTGGTATTGGTTTGTCCTTTTTTAGTTTGGGGAAATTTTCATCTATTATTCTGTTGAAGATCTGATCAATAACATTCTCTTGGGATTCTTCTCCTTCCTCTATTCCTATGATGTGGAGGTTTGATCTTTTCATAGTGTCCCACAGTTCTTGGTTGCTCCACTTTTGTGTATTTTTTAATTTTTCATAATCTTTACTTGAGGTTTTTAGTTGTTCTGTGTTCTCTTCCAGGTCTGATAATCTTTGTTCTACTTCCTCCATTCTGCTTCTGAGGCTTTTTCCATTCCTTTCCTCTTGATTGGATGAGTGTCTGATTTCCTTTTTCATTTCCTCTTCTGATTTCTTTAGTATTTCTACTTCTTTTTGGAGCTTCTCAATCTCTTCCTGTAGCTCTTTGCTTCGCTGGTTGGTTTCCTTATCTTTTTCAGCATGGGATCTTTTCAGTGTTTCTACTTCCTTCCGGAGTTTGTAATTCTCTCTCTCTAGGTCCTTCTTGAGTTCTTCATTCTCTTTTCTTAGTTCTTTGATTTGCTCTTTATAATGTAGTTCTTTAAATATGTTCCCAATTGTGTTTCTGACATCTGTGTCCTGGGCCATCCCCAGAGGGATCCCACTGTAGGAATCTTCCATAGGGTTGGTAGAGCTTGGTGCAGGATTATCCTGCACCTTTCCCGTGTTGTCTCTTCTTCGTGTTCCTGGCATATGGGCTTCTCCTTGCCTGTATTCCAATGTGAGTCCTAAGTGCCTCTTCACTGTGTTGAAGGCTTGCTTTGCTTGCCTCCTTCAGATGCCTTCGTAATCCCAGTTGGCAGGGGAGGAGGGGCTCTTTAGCCCGCGCCCCAGTACCTGTGCAGGCTGAAGATCTCAAGACTCTCACAACCCTACCTTTAATACCAGCTGGGAGGATAACTCCACCCCCACAGCCACAAAAGCCAATTAAGCCAAAGACAACTGGATTAATGGATTAGCTAGGTTAAGTCAATCAACAATCATCCTTGCTCAAGCACCCAGCTCCTACCTGCCTTCCCACACTTTCGCTGGTCTCAGGAGATCTCAGATCCAGTCAGTGTTCTTAACTCTCCGGCCCCTGGAGTTGATTTTTATACAGGATGAGAGGTAGGGGTTTAATTTTATTCTACAAGTGGTGATCCAGTTTTGCCAACACCATTTGCTGAAGATGCTGTTTCTTCTCCATTGGGTCTTCTTGGCCCCTTTGTCAAATATGAGGTAGCTGAAATTGCATGTGCTCAAGTTTGAATTTTCAATTTTGATCCACTGACCTATGGGTCTGTTTCTGTGCCAGTACCAGGCTGTTTTTTATGACTATGGCCCTGTAATATAGTTTGAAGTCTGGTATAGTAATTCCCCCTACATTGTTCTTTTTGCTCAGGGTTGCTTTGGCAATCTAAAGTTCATATGGAAAAATAAAAAATTTTATTTTTCCATATGAACTTTAGGATGTTTTTATCTAGTTCCATGACAAAGCTTGTGGGGATTTTAATTGGGGAAAATTTCTTTTTATGTTCATGTTTTGAATCCTTCTCACCAACCAGTTATGACACTGTAGAAAAAGTCACAAGGTCAGTCACCAGGCAAATGAGAGGACATAAGAATGTTCCCCCTCAGGCCGGGCATGGTGGCTCACGCCTTTAATCCTAGCACTTGGGAGGCAGAGGCAAGCAGATCTTTGTGAGTTCAAGGCCAGCCTGGTCTACAGAGTGAGTTCCAGGACAGCTGGGACTACAGGGAGACCCTGTCTCGAAAAGACAAAAAAAAAGAATGTTCCCCCTCAACAGAGCACCAGAAAAGAGGCTGTTGTGAGGATCAAGAGCAGAGACTGACACTGTGTGGGTCTCAGTAAAGACCAGCCACATCCCCAGCCTTCTTCAGTCTTAATGACCTTGACCACAGGCCTTGTCTCTCATGCAGGAAATTTGGGAAGAAGAAAGTCAAACTCTAGAGTCTTTCGACTTGTTCCTAATAAACAAAGTATACCCTTTTCTTATTAAAATAAAAAATGATGTTTCAACTAGAGACAAATTAATCTCCAAAGGATTAGAAGAGCAGAATCCCAAACCAGTGTGGCAGAATGATGAGCAGATGGGCCTCTAGGATCCACTGGCCGGCATCCCAATGCCTAGCGCAGCTCATCACAGCCATCCAGCTCCATCTGAGTCTTCCTATGTTTCCTTCTCAGGAAGCTCACCACTCATCACACCTTCACACCACAGCTTATTATGGCACCCAACAGAGCTCACCACATTGTGGGCAGGTGGATGACCAGGCTCCCACCCCTTAGGGCCACCAAGCTTCCCAAAGACACAGTCACCCAAGGAAGCTGAAAACAGAGCCCCACATGACCTAGTGGCCTCTCTAGGTAATGGCCAACAGATCAGGCCCATAGC
This sequence comes from Rhizomys pruinosus, assembly GCA_009823505.1. Lineage (NCBI taxonomy): Eukaryota > Metazoa > Chordata > Mammalia > Rodentia > Spalacidae > Rhizomys > Rhizomys pruinosus. The sequence goes on from VZQC01000392.1 coordinate 2,317,421, forward strand.
TGCTCAACCAGTGGTGACAGTTCACACCCTAAAAAGTACCATCTCGGCCAAGCGTGGTGGCACACACCTTTAATCCCAGCACTCAGAGGCAGAGGCAGGCAGATCTCTGTGAGTTCAAGGCCCAGCCTGGTCTACAGAGTGTGCTGCAGGCCAGCTGGGACTAAAGGGTGACTCTGACTCAAAAATGCCCCCAAAAAGTCAATGGCAAGTGGATCTCTGTGAGTTCCAGGCCAGCCTGGTCTGCAGAGGGAGCTCCAGGACAGCTGCGGCTACAGGGAGACCCTGTCTCAAAAAGACCAAAAAAAAGTCAATGGCAAAACTCACATTCAGGAGAGCAGCCATTGTGAACGGATGTGTGCGTCCAATAAAAACCTATGCCAGAGTGACCGTGGGCTCAAGACAGAGGACAAATGTGGGAGTTATTCAAGGCAAGAGGGGGAAACCATGGTAACACAAGTCCACACTGGTCACCATTGAGGTAGGAACACTGACCTGACAGCACACAGCTGGCTCTGAGGATGGTCATGTGACCACACCGACAGAAAACCCATCTGAGTTGTGCTTAGGCCCAGCTCCTACCTCCGATCAACACCACACTTTCAGTGATTCTATCAACCAGATGGCAGCATGCTGCCTAAAATACAAAATACAGTCTACAAAAATTGGCAAATGCACTGGGCATGTTTGGTGAAATGCACTTGGGAGACAGAGACAGGAAGATTTTTGTGAGTTCAAGGCCAGACTGGTCTATATAGTGAGTTCTAGGCCAGCTGGGCCTACAAGGAGACTCTGTCTCAAAAAAAAAAAAAAGAAAAAAAAAAAAAAAGGCAAATACTCCATATCCAGCTTTTTCACCTGCCTTGATAGATGCTAAATATTTATACCACTGGATATATTATGGAATCTGCAAACCACATCTCAAAAAAACTGAAAAAGCTCAATGACTAGGAGTGGTAAGAGTTCCATTCTGAAGAAGTAGAAGGTATTAAATAGTGTAGTGCACAGTGAAGCAGGGTTTTTCTCAGAATGTAAGACCATTTAACATGTCAGGAAATCCACTGTGTTGAGAGACTGAGGAGGGATCATGACTATCTCAGCAGATGCAGAGGACACATTCCATAAATTGTATAGCTGCCGGTGACAATGACTCTGAAGAATCCTCAGCAACTGGGAAGAGAAGGTAACTTGCTGCAGATGAACAGGCACAGAACAACCACAGCTAGCCCACATTCAATGACAGCACGAGAGGACTATACGAGAGGTGAGGGCCAGAGAAGCAGCATGTTAACCACCACTGCTATGCACACAGTTCATGACACTGGGTACCTAAGCTCTGGGCAATTAATAAAGCCCTAAGTAGGCATTAGATGTCATAATGCCATAAGTAGGCCTTATGCTCAGAGTATGATCCTCTATGTAGAAGCCATGAGACCTAACTGACAAGTTATGGCCATAATTATGTCCAAAATCCATAGCAATAAAAGCCAGTGGAGGACAACCAAAGAGACTTCCACTGTGATGATGCTCAGCCTGGGCCTGGGGCAGACCACTCAAAAGCTAGCATATCAGACTGACCTTGACCTATAAAAAAATTAATGTCATATAAATATGAAAGGCAAAACACAACTACTATAAGATATTAAAGAAGAAAATGGATATTGATACAGATGTTCTTAGATGGAATTCAGTGCCCAAAAGACATAAAGGAAAAAAGACAAACACATTTTTAGCTGTGTAAAAAAATTTAACCTCTTAAAAAAAAAAATTTAACTTCTTTTTGTATTAAAGGAAAAAAAGGGAGGGAGGGAGAGAGGAAGGGAAGGAGGAAGGGAGGAAAGAAAAAGGGGAAAAGAAAAGGAAATGAAAGGAAAGGAAAGGAAAGGAAAGGAAAGGAAAGGAAAGGAAAGGAAAGGAAAGGGAAACGGAAAGGGAAGGGAAAGGGAAAGGGAAAAGGAAAAGAAACCAAATCCAAAGATCAAGGAAGGCAGGAGCCAACAAATGAAAACACCCCTGCCATACCGGGAAGCAGACACTTGATGGCACCTCTATATTTGAGTCAGCTGAGGGTTCACTTTGAGGGGCAGGGCACCCTAGCAACTGGTACCAGCCCAGATATGAAGGACATCTGTAGAGTGTTGCACACAGCAGCCAGAGAGGCAAGCAGGATTTCCAGGAGGAACACACTTGAAGATTTCTTACTGAAAGCAACCCTGAGTCCTCCCTCACAACATGGGAATAAAAGCTCTGTACAGATAGGAAACAGAGACAGTTTTCCTGGTGTTACCACACACGGATCAGCATTTTCTGGGTGTATTCTCTCTCCTATGCTTTCTTTCTCTACTTTTTCTTGTATGAAGTTTTAGACTTACAGGAAGGTTGGAAAAGCATATAAAGGGTCCCCACAAACCCTTCACCCTACTTCTCTGGAAAGCAAAAGGACAGGTTGGTATGCTGTGAGCTCTGGGAGTGGCTGAGTGCAGAACTGTCGAACTGGACAGTGAACTCTGGTGTGGTACCATGAGCTACACCATCAACCTTATTTGCTGAGCCTTGTCTGTCAAGGCTCCCAGCCAGCTTTCCACTATATGTAGCTACAGGGACTCCTCTGTAACCTCTAGCACAACCTGGGTTGCCTTCCTTTTCTCCTGAACTAGATGGGCCCTGCTCAAGCATTGACAGGTGGTCCCTACTGGAGCAGTCTGAGTTTCCTCCTGATTAGACAGTGAGCATGTTTGTGCAGAACACTAGAGATGACATGATGTAACCAGGCTTACTAAAGGCCAGGTCAGCCTCACCACCTGGTGAGGTGCTATTGCCTTTCTCTACTCTAAAGTTACTATTCTTCCCCTTTTAATAAATAAACAACTTGGGGTAGAGATGCTCTGAGACAAGACCAATAAATATCCTGTTTCTCCTCAACTTTGCCCACTGAACACCTAGTCCTAGAGCCCCTGCCCTGGCACCCCCAGCACAGTGACAGAGGTATTTGCCTGTAGTGGCTGTTGGATCCTCATTACTTCCACATTGACTGGCAATCTTCCATGAGAGCTGTCCCTTCCCCCACGTCTGTCTGTTTATATCAGTAGGGAGACGGACACTTACTTCATTCTATGGACTTCATTATTTCCTTACTGTAGCCACCAGGGGCTCCCTAAGCCCTTCCTCTCCTCCTGGCACCAGCAGACAAATTTATAGGGACAGAACAGCATTTCATTTTGGTCTTCTGGCTTTAACCTTGAAGAATGTGGCTGATACTCTGTTCCCTCAGCTGCTTGGCTGTGTCTCTGTATGTTTTGCTCTACAGTGATATGCATGTCCCCCTCTACTTGTGTCCTACATGGGGTCACCCTGTATCCCAGCTGATGTTAATGATTATTTCATTTGGGGTACATCAAGCATCTGTATCTCCCAGGGCTGGGCTGCACTAAAGGTGTACTACAGCAGTACAATGCTCCCAATCCTTTCCTCAGCCACTTCTACACCATGCTCTTCCATTCCCACAGACACACATCCAGCATGTGTGCCCACATGAAGGCAGCCCACCAAATATAACCAGCACGCCCTGGAAACACTGTCACAAGCCAGTCCACTTCAGTGATCCTGCCCCTCTTACATATGATTGCCTAGGTCATACCACATGTTTCTTCACATTACTGGAGATATATCTTCAAGGAGATTTTTAGAAGTGAGGCTGCTAGGTCAGAGGTAAACATCTACGTCGTTTTGTATGCTGAATGTGTTTTTTATTTTTTATTTTTATTTATTTATTTTCTATGTGTATGAATGTACTGTCTGCATGCAGGCTTGTGCACCTGTGTCGTGCAATGCCGCAGAGGTCAGAAGAGGGTGTTGGATTCCCCTGGAACTGGAGTTCTCCTGGAATTGGAGTTTCAGACAGTTCTCAGCCTCCATGTAGGTGCTGGGGATCAAACCCAGGTCCTCTGCAAGAGCAGTCAGCGCTCTTAACCACTAGGCTATCTCTCCAGCCCCTGAATGTGTTTTTTATTATGCTCAACCATATTCCATTGATTTCCTCTTCTGATGAGGGGGAAAAACCCAAATATTTTGAGCAAGTAACTCTGCTGAGACCCAACTTAAGAATGCCACCTTAAGAAGCCTATATAGCCTCTCCTCAACATTATGGTCAAGGTATGTCCTCCTGGAAGCAACCAGGGCACACAATGCAGAGAAAACCTCAGAAGAAAGCCATGGAACCAGTCTACCTAACAGAAATGGAATAGCATGCCCAGAGATATTGCACTACTGTTCAAAGTAGCATCATCTATAGTAGTCACAGAGTGGAAACAAGTCCATCTCTGGTGAGGGATAACCAGGATGTGCTACATCAATGCAAGGAAGAAGCAGACTTCTGCAAGCCTACAGTGTGGGTGAACCTTAGAAGCATGTGAGTGAACTATGCTGTCTTCTGAAGTCTACTCAGGACCCAACTCCATTCTGATCAAAGGCCAGCACAAGGGAATCTAGGGACATGCTGCAGATGGCCCATGGGGTGAAATGAGAATAACTGAAGACATTCCGGGCAATGGGAAGGCGCAAAACTGGATGGTAATGTTATAGCCACAACCCAGACCTCAAGAAAATTGGCAAATTGTGTACTCGTGGGGCATGATGGGGTTTCATGGTTACTAGTCAGGACAAAAACAACCAGAACCTCCTAAGTCCCTGTCCACCTTTTATTTTTGCCCCATCTTCCCAGAGCACCCCGAAAAGATGAACCTTCCAATGTAATTTGATTCTACTTGCAATTTGCATTGCTTACTTCAGCAGTCAATAAGATCAGGAAAATATCCAGATCAATTCCTGGATAGAAGTGAGGAGGCGCCAGGCTGGCCTTATGTCCACACAGTGCTACCCTGTCCTGGTTTCACACACTGTCAGCAGTGTCCTGTGAATCCCAGAACTCAGAATCACTGCTGAGATAGGGGAAAACTTCCCTTCTGTTCCAATCAAAGCTTTTGGGGATAAACAGACCTAAACCTACCACACACACAACCCTTCAGGCCCATCCCTCGTGAGCCAGCAGGTGATCACCACATGAAGAACAGCAGAGAAGCAGAATGGGAACTTCATGCTTGGCCTGCACATAAGACACACATTTGGGAGTGCCTGGCAGGTTACACAGCACCAGCTTTCTCTATGGAAATATAATCACTGTCCTTACACAGTTTCACTAGAGGGATGAAATTAAGGAACAGAAAGATTTGCTGTGAAATGATCAAATACGTCACTCATTCATCTATATGTGGGCGATAATCATCTATTACATCGTACCAAGAAATAGAGTAGAATTGCTAGAGTAGAAGTCAATGCCTCTGCTCCTGGTAGCACTACAGCACAAGTGCCAAAGGCAGCTGGTTAGCAGACTCAGACAGAGGTTTTCCTCGGAGTACTTCCAAAAGCCAGCTGAAATGTTATGCAAGCCAGTTTCTTCACAGGGCTTTGGCAATGGTGAAATCGAGGCTGAACTCTATGATCCCAATCTTTGTGGCTCTGAAACCCTATGATTCATTCCTCTGAATTCCATGTCTTGTGGAACAAAGATACTCAGCCTAAGCAATTTTTATCTGGAGCTGTTACTCACCTTTCACTGATTGTGCCGCCACCTTCTTAGAACTGAGAATTTCAACGATAACAAAAATTATTGCATGAGACTCTGCAAAAGTTTAGTTTTTTTAATGAAAATAAATTTTCAGTGTATTATGAAAGGAAAGATAATCCCTGGAGTATTCCACAAAGGAACACAATGTTACAATAAAAGCAAAGAATAAACTCAAATGCAAAGTATTAAATTCAGTTCCAGAATAAGAGTTTTGCTGTATTATTATTTTGCGTAGATATATCCCTGGAAAGAAATCAATCTAAACTCATTGAGAGTAACAAACATATATCTGATGTGATTAATTTTCCTCCTATATGGAAGAGTGTACACATAAACAGTCAAGTCACTGCACCTTGAACTGTGGCCCAAGCACATGAATATAGACATGCTTCAGCCTATATATTCAGTCCCAGGACATGTATAGGTTAACACCAAGAATTTTCTCCCATGCTTGTGTGAGGTATGGGAGGCAGGGTTTCTGGTCTGGGGCCCACCCAGGTAATGAGTACCCTTCCCTGAAGCAGCAGACAGAATCACACCTGCTCTCATGCTGACAGGTCATATACAGGTGATGGGCCCTGTCAATCTGACATCCCCACATAAAACCCCACCTGAAGAAAGAAAAACATGAGGAAACAGGTGCCTGGTACAAGGGAAGATGCTGAGACAGAAAGCCTAGGAGACATTGGCTAGCAGGGCTATGAGGACAGCCTCCCTAACATCCTTAAATAAATTCCTTTTTTCAAAAGAACCAACTCACCTAAAGTAGGTTAGCCATTGTGAGATTGGTCTGCTTGGGTTATACTGTTTAACCAAAAATAAAAAACAACAATAACAACAATAGCAAATCATGTTTATGCACACTGCCCATAAGCAAAGGTCCAGGAACCTGTATGACTTTAAGGCTTGTTTTCAGGCTCAATTGGTACATGTATCAATGGCTCCTATTTCTAACTTTATAATGTTAGAAGAGTGGGTAATTAAATCTTAATTATCTTTATCAATCATGATGAACTCCAAACTCACAGAGCCACTAAGTTCAGGAAAATGGACAGCCTAGTTTCTTTGCACCAAAGAGTACAGAAAGCTATTTCCTCATAGAGCCAGTCTCTTCCTTTATCTCCTTCGATCCTGCCCCAAACCTGCTCAACTACTCAAACCCCTCTTCCAATGCTGTACCTCTCTCAACAATCACTGACCTAAGAGGCATCTCTCTTGACACTACTGTGTCAAGTGCTAGTCCTGAGTGGACTGTGACAGCCAGGACATGAGTGCACATATGTACCATCACGTAGGCTTGCACAAGGGATTCTACAATCAGTATTTGCTGAACAGCCAAAAGAACAGTGCTCAAACTCGCAGAAAGTGCTCTCTGCCTCCTACCTACCACAGCCCCTAGAATGCAACAACCTTAGGAGCCACCACTGCATCAGCCTCATTTCACAGTCAAGGATCTTGAGGCAGATTTAGAACTAGGCTGGGAATAGTTCCCCAAATCCCCATCAGGCATAAGCTGCACTTTCTCCAGTTTTCATTCTTGTAAGCCTCCACAATTGAATCAAATGCATTTTCCATTCTATTTGGCTTTTTTTTTTTTAACCTCCCAGAACACCCAACTTAGATGCTGTTATCACTTAAGGGAACGCATTTCAACCACACGGCAACCAAAAGAGGCAGAAATGATGTTGTCAAAGCACAACTAATTTTTTCAGGATGTATGCTCCCTATTTTCAACAGATTAATTTACTATATTGTACTTTGTGATTTTATAACAATTTCAAGTGTTTTGTAAATGTTTCTATTCTACAAAGAAAAGCAAGAAGTCTGGAGATAACACAGACATATGGGGCATAAATATATGACTGATTCAGTAAGTACAGTAGGATGTGGGGGGCAGCGTGTAAGGCAGAAAAGCATACATTCGCAGAGGCAGACAACCTCCTCAACTTGGGCTTTATCACTTACCACCTACAGAAAAACCAAGAAAAAGTCACTCCATTCAGCAAGGATTTATGAGTACCTGCCATCTCCCAGGCATTGTTCTATCCCTCAAGACTGTCAAAGCAACCGCCCTGCCTGTTCCTACCAATCAGGTAGTCGTAAGTAGAGGAAAGGAATATGGAGTGGGTATTCAGATGGTAAACGTAATCAGAAGGGGTGACAGGCATATGTACATGAAGGTGTGCAGAACCAAGTGAGGGCTGGCTACAGTAAACAACCTGAAGCTGAGGCCACATAAGCGGTGACAGGAAGCAGAAGACTGCTGGGAGCACCTGAGATAGAACAGGAGCCGTGACAGGGGGCAGGAGAAGACTGCTGGGAGCACCTGAGACAGAACAGGAGCCATGACAGGGGAGCAGGAGAAGGCTGCTGGGAGCACCTGAGATAGAACAGGAGCCATGACAGGGGGCAGGAGAAGACTGCTGGGAGCACCTGAGATAGAACAGGAGCCATGACAGGGGGGCAGGAGAAGACTGCTGGGAGCACCTAAGACAGAACAGGAGCCGTGACAGGGGGCAGGAGAAGACTGCTGGGAGCACCTGAGATAGAACAGGAGCCGTGACAGGGGGCAGGAGAAGGCTGCTGGGAGCACCTGAGATAGAACAGGAGCCGTGACAGGGGGCAGGAGAAGACTGCTGGGAGCACCTGTGACAGAACAGGAGCCATGACAGGGGGCAGGAGAAGGCTGCTGGGAGCACCTGTGACAGAACAGGAGCCATGACAGGGGGCAGGAGAAGGCTGCTGGGAGCACCTGAGATAGAACAGGTTTCAAGCAGGAAGTGTGACATGATGTGTCTTGTATTAATTCAGACCTGGTTGCTAGTCAAGAACAGACTGAAGGGGACACATTCCAGCAGATGGCTGTCAGGGAGCCCTAAGAGGTTTCTCAGCAGTGAAAAGGGATGATGGCATCACATCTAACAGCATCCTCCAAAGAGCAGCATGAGGAATGAATGAGATTAAAGTTATTACTTAATCATACCTGACCACAATAAGAACTTAATAATTCTTATTTAATTACTATCTGGATAACACAAGAAGTCACTGACCCACTAGCATTAGTTTCCTATTGGTCTGAAAAATCAGAAGCCATGAGACCTCCTATAAGGGTCCACTGTGAGAAGTAACTGACCTTGGTTCAAGGATCTCTTTCCTGAGAGGCAGCAACTGATTTAAAAACTGTGGTTTATAGACAACATATGATGTATTTCAAAGACTAAGTATAAAGAAATATTTTCACATAATATACCAGTGAGTAATCTGGTCTACTATTGAAGACTTACACTCTTGTTCTTGGTCCTTAGAATCTTCATTACTCAGAGTTGCAAGAGTTTCTTCTTTTTTTTTGAGACAGGATCTCCCTGTAGCCCCAGCTGGCCTAGAACTCACTCTATAGACCAGGCTGGCCTTGAACTCACAGAGATCTGCCTGCCTCTGCCTCCCGGGTGCAGGCATGCACCACCATGCCCTGCGCAAGAGCTTCTTAACTCCAATCCAGTTCTCTCTCTCTCTTTCTCTCTCTCTCTCTCTCTCTCTCTCTCTCTCTCTCTCTCTCACACACACACACACACACACACATACACACACACACAAACACACACTATGTTTATTCACAATTCCTGGTCCCCTCCCCAATGCAGGCCACAGAAATTAGAGTTTCTCTTTTTCAAGCCAAGTCACAGAAACTGCACTCTCCCCAACCTTTCCCTGACCTATACATACCAAGTCTGACAGTAGATGAGACCCATTTCAAAGAGTAGAAGGAATCCTATACTAAGAAGCCAAGAAATGGGCCAGCAAGACAGCTCAGCAAGTTCAAAGTATTTGCTACTTAGGTCTGATAACCTGGGATCAATCCTCAGAGCCCATGGTTAAAGGAGAAAACCAACTCCCAAAAGTTGTCCTGATCTCCACATTTCAGTGGCACTCAGACATCCACACCCACACACACTCACAATAATAATAATAATAAGAAGAAGAAGAAGAAGAGGAGGAGGAGGAGGAGGAGGAGGAGGAGGAGGAGGAGGAGATGATGATGAAAGAATTTTAAATGTAAAACACAGGGAGAAATGAGTCCCCACCCCTGAGAAGCTATTGATAGTTGGTGGCTTCTGGGAGAGAAAGGCAGCATTTTGTATTTATGGATTTTTTTTTTTTTTGAGACAGGTCACACTAAGTAGCCCAGGTTGGCCTAAAACTCCTTATGTAAACCAGGCTGACCTTGAACTCACAGAGGCCCACAAACCTCTGCTTCTTGAGTGCTGGGATTAAAGGTGTACAACACCACACCCTGCTCAAGGCAGGGGTTTTTTAATGGTCCTCTGATAGGTTGACCGAGTTCCAATGGATGGCCACCAAAAAAGAACATGAAGTTGGGAGGGATGAGGATGTGGGGGGTGAATCCGGAAAGATCGGGGGGGGGGGTAGTAGGGATGAAAATGATCAAAATATATTGTATGAAATGCTCAAAGAATTAATAAAGGAATTTAAAAAAAATAGAGGGGACCTGGAATGATGGCTCAGCAGTTAAGAGCACTGACTGCTCTTGCAGAGGACCTGGATAGGATTTCCAGCACCCAAATGGCAGTTAATGACCATTAACCAACCATAAGTATAGTTCCAGGGGCTCCAACATTCTTCTGACCTTTGAGTGACTGCATGACATGGGTGCACTTACACACATACAAGCAGTACACTCATACACATAAAATATTAAAAAATAAAATAAAATAAAATAGGGAAGAAAAAAAAACAAAAAACAAAAAGGAAACCAAGAAGGCCGAATATACAGGCCTTGCTGAGCTCCCACACAGGCCACCAGAGTCACACTATGCAGTGAACAGGCACTGGGGAAAGGGGGTGGTGGCTCCCAGGAAGGGAACAGGAACTGGTCCACATGAAGCTCCTGCACGCAGGACCCTTCCAGTCCCTGTCCTGGGAAGCTCTTCCCAGGCTGCTTGTTGGTATGCTTCAAATTTCCCTTTATAAGAAACTGTAAGTGTGAATAAAGTGTCTCCCTGAGTTCTGGGAGCTACTCTGAGGATGGTGAGAACCCTGGCTCACGGCTGCAGGAGTTCCAGAGGCCCAGACTAGACTGGGCCTAAAGTGAAGGCTATCTTGAGGACAGAGCCTCAGTCTGTGAGACCTGTTATGCCCCAGGTAGACAGTGTCAGTACCGAACTGGATAAGAGGACACTGTTGGTATCGGCTGCAGAGCTGACTGCTATGTACAAAGAAAAATCCTGCTGACTCAGATTGAGATGGTACAGTAAGAGAAACTGAGTCTGAGTTGGTGTTTTCTTCTCAGTATCCCCTCTTCCCCCTCCCTCACCCACCAAGGTTATATTTTCCCTTGTCCCTAGCTCCACTCTGCTTAGAAGACCTGTCCTTGCCTGCACCACCAGACCCGACATGAGCCTCCAAACTTACCTTCCAACCTCCAGCTGGACAGTGTGGATCTCTCCACTGAAGGAGACAACACGTGCCTTCCTCCATAGCTCTACCAAACATGTGTTCTCTTGCTATTTATTCATCATACCTTCTCGCCCTCGGCTGACATGGTCTTGTCCTCCAGGCCCCCATATAAGCACACTCATACAGGGGGAATATAGTGTGTAGACCTCAAGCACACATCTTCCTGGTAATTCACAGATAGAATAACTTTGAAATACAGCATCTGCCATGCTTTGCTTAGTCTCCTTCCCTGAAATATTATCCCAGAAGTAGAGGCCCTCTCCTTTCCCCCATCCCTGGCATCACCCCTCCCCACCGCCACAACCATACACATAAAGCAGGATCCCAGGAATCCCTGCCTGAGGAAGTATGGAAAGTCCCTGTTTGCAGAGTAATGGTGAGCTCTGCACTGCATGGGGAAGGCTTTGGAGCATCACCCCACACTGGACCCCTGAGAACGAAACTATAACCAAAATAGTCAAACAGCCACAAAGGATACAAATCAAAATTCGTGCAGGTAAGATATGAGAGACTATGGGCTGCTTTGTTAACCAACCATCAGTGAAAAGGTTGGCAACCACGAGGCACCCCTCCTCGGGAGCAGGAGGTAGGGTACATCCCTAATGCAGAGCTGGCATTTCCTCTAAAGCTTCCAGATGCCAGATCTTCTGGGCAGGACTAGATTTGGTGAATAAGGGTGCCACCTCTCCTTCCACTGAGGACACTTATAGACAAGGGAACTTTTCTTTAATAAAGAAAAATTCTAGTTCTCAAGTATCTCTGGGTAAAAATGCCCCAGGGCATGTCTGCTGGAGAAAACCATATCCTAAGTCCTAAGCCATTCTTCCCAACCAAGGTTAGCATGTATTTTTTTTTGGGGGGGGGTCTTTTCAACACAGGGTCTCCCTGTAGCCCCAGCTGTCCTGGAACTCACTCTGTAGACCAGGCTGGCCAGGATTAAAGGCATGCTTCACCACGCCCGGCAGCATGTACTTTTGAATGAACTGAGGGTCCTAGGTACAAAGGGTGCCTCCCTCTGTGGGACTGAACATCCCCTTTCCTCTTGTCCCCGACACCTTCTCAAGGACTTTGCTCCTGCATGTTCATTCCAACTGGCTCAAGATCATGCTACCACCACTCCTGAAAACAGGATACATAAGAGCCTGGCTACCTTCAGTCTCAGTTTCATCAGTCTTCTCCCCTCTAAATAAAACTCCCCTAGGAGTCATCCACATTCAATGCTCCCAAATGGGTCTCCTCTCCCCACTGCTCCAAAAACCCATCAAGGTCACTGATGGCTTACCTCTCATCAAATCCAAGGAAAAAGTCACCTGCCCATCCCCCAGCCCTAGAGAATGAAAGGGGACCTAACTTCTCATGTCCTGGATTCCTGGCCACAGGACCCTCCTTGAATAGGCCCATTTCAGTGACACTGTCATGTCCCCTGCCCCTGTTAACCTCTAGCCAAAAGTCCCTATCAGTACCCACCTCTGCTCCTCTATATCCCCACTTAACTGCCCAGTGTATGGTGAAAAACAGCAGCTATACCTTTTCCTAAGCCTGACCTTGAATTTGCATTTCTATCTGAACCTCTCATTCAGATGACCAATCATAAAAACAATAAGCAAAGCAAATTCATTTAAATACTGCTAGTCAGGTACTATTTTAGCCTTCTATATTAGCTCGGGATATTGACTTCTATATTAGCTCAGGGTACTGAGAGACAAGTTCTTATTCCCCTGACCTAAGGAAAGGCTGAAGCACAGATGCACTAAATGGCCAAGCAGTGGCACGCTGGCCCCGCTCTCACATCCCAAGCTGTATGTGGTACAACTGCTGAGGCAGGGGACCTCCCAAGTAGTCTCCAGCTTCACTGTCCAAATCTGAAGTCCCAATACCTACCTCAAACACATGTCCTACCAGGATTCCCACTCTACAAATATGGCACCACTCCTAGGCTAAAAGTTGGAAGAATGGGTTCTGAACAAAAGTTGGAATGACATTATTTTCTTACCCTTTCTATGACAGCACTGTAATAGTCTATGCACAAAGTCTGAGGTCTTTCAACGGGTATAAATAAATGCTAAGTGTTAAGAAAGTGTTCCTGGAGCTGGAGAGATGGCTCAGCGGTTAAGAGTGCCCACTGCTCTTGCAGAGGACCAGGGTTCGATTCCCAGCACCCACATGGAGGCAAAGAACCACCTTTAAGCCGGACATGGTGGTGCATGCCTTTAATCCTAGCACTTGGGAAGCAGAAGCAGGAAGATTTCTGCAAGTTCAAGGCCAGCCTGGTCTACAGAGTGAGTTCCAGGCCAGCTGGGCTACAGGGAGACCCTGTCTCAAAAAGACAAAAAAAGAAAAATAATTGTTCCTATCCTCTAATTTGCACATCTTCCTTTGTTAGTAATATAAAAACAAGGTGCACCTCAGACGATGGCATCTTATAGATGCTGAAATACAATAAAGAACTGATTGTGGGGCTGGAGAGATAGCCTAGCGGTTAAGAGCACCGACTGCTCTTGCAGAGGACCTGGGTTCGATCCCCAGCACCCACATGATGGCTAAGAACCATCTGTAACTCCAATTCCAGGAGAACTCCAGTTCCAGGGAATCCAACACCCTCTTCTGACCTCTGCGGCATTGCACGACAGGGGTGCACAAACCTACATGCAGACAGTACATTCATACACATACAAAAATAAATTAAAAGTTAAAAAAAAAAAAAAGAACTGATTGTGCCACCTCTCCCTTTGCTGGGACCCCAACGTGGTCATCTGGCTTCCACCAGGGCCTCTCACTGGTCTCTGCTGACACTTGTGCCTGCAGCAACAGAGGGGAGGAAAGCCCACTACAGGGAGCAGCTGTGAGAGACAGAGAAGAGACACACACACAGAGACAGAGACAAAAACAGAGACAGAGGCAGAGACAGATAAGAGATTAAATGAACACAAACTTTGAACAGTAATAGTGTTCACCTTCTAGATTGTCACAATAATTATAGGAGTATATAAGAATTACATGAAGTATCACAGGGTGTGGTGGCACACACCTTTAATCCCAGTACTTGGGAGGCAGAGACAAGTGGATCTCTGTAAGTTCAAGGCCAGCCTGGTCTACAGAGTGAGTTACAGGCCAGCTGGGGCTACAGGAAGACCCTGTCTCAAAAAAGACCATATATATACATATACATAAGCATAATATATATGTATATATATATGTATATATATATATGAAGTATCATAAACAGACTGGCACATTACAAGCTCCTAAAAACCCACAAGCTCGAATGATTCTGTTAAAAGATAAACCAGAGCATGTCCATTCCTATCATGTTCAAAGCTCTCTAAAAGGGAAAGAGGGAGGGGGAGGAGCAGGCAGACCAACCCTCCTAAAGTCTCCCATCACTCTGGGATTAAAATCTAAATCCCTTACCACAGCCTCTGTGTTCCTGCAAGAAGCAGCCCTCCCCACCTCCAGCCTCATTTCCTGCCACTCTCCCTCCCTCTCTGGCCACAATAGCTCCCTGATGTTAACAGCACAGCACATGTCAAGGCCTTTACCCCCAGAATGCCCTCTGCCTGGAAGGCTACATCATGCCATTGCCCAGCACATATCCCTGCACTCCTTGGACACCTTTGCCCTTCAGGGCACACAGATACTAGGGTCTTGTTTATCACTCCCCTGCCCCCATAATGAGAACCTCAAGTGAGCAAGACCACCCTTATCAGGCTCACTAGGTCAGCACCTGGAGCATAGGTATCAAAGGTGATAAATAAAATCAGTGATCTAGAGCCAACAGCTTCTACACCATTGTTAACACAAATACCCCAAGCTACTTTCTAAAACCAAAGCCACTGGCATACTCCTAGAGCAATGTAAGCACACACACAGCCGGGCGTGGCGCACGCCTTGAATCCCAGCACTCGGGAGGCAGAGGCAGGCGGATCTTTGTGAGTTCAAGGCCAGCCTGGTCTACAGAGTGAGTTCCAGGTCAGCTGGGGCTACAGGGAGACCCTGTCTCAAAAAGACCAAAAAAAAAAAAAAATCCTAGCACTCGGGAGGCAGAGGTAGGCGGATCTTTGTGAGTTCAAGGCCAGCCTGGTCTACAGAGTGAGTTCCAGGTCATCTGGGGCTACAGGGAGACCCTGTCTCGAAAAGACAAAAAAAAAAAAAAAAATAGTACTACATGCTGCTTTTCCCTGTATATATGCTTGTTTTTATGTTTTGGTCTTTTAGAGACAGGGTCTCCCTGGTAGCCGCAGCTGTCCTGGAACTCACTCTGTAGACCAGGCTGGCCTTGAACTCACAGAGATCCGCCTGCCTCTGCCTCCCGAGTGCTAGGATTAAAGGCATGCGCCACCATGCCCAGCTTAAAATTGTTAAAATTCTTAAAAAGTTAGTAACAACTCAATAATGCTGGTCCTGACAGTGTAATGGAAGGCAAGATGAAGACCTTTGCAGGCCGAACTACTGTATCTTCTCCATCAGTGCTCCAAACAAGATATGACTCAAGAAGGGCAGTCACTTAAGGACAAGGAAAAAAAATCATTTTTTTAAATCATTTTTTAAGAAATATTTTTATTTTTTAAATTATGTATAAATGTGTGTGTTTATGTGCACATGAGTGCAAGTGCCCCACAGAGGGCAGAAGAGGACATCAAACACCCTGGAGCTGGAGTTACAGGTAGGTATAAGCTGCCAAAGTAGGTGCTGAGAACCAAATTCAGATCCTTTGGAAGAGCAATGCATGCTCTTAACCATGAGCCATCTCTCTAGCCCCAAGGAAGAAATTTTAATGAATCCAGTGTGTGACTTTAAGTGAAATCTTTGCTACTTATTTTTCCTATTTCATATAGTATAAACTCATTAAAAAGTTTTAAGCACTACCAAAGTGTGAATTTGGAAATTCTTATTTTGGAAAGCTGACATAGGTTATGTTTTCCAGTAGAGATGACCTTCTCCATACTTTCCTACTAAGCTTGATAATCTTCCCTGAGTTTGTATGATTTTGCTGACTACAATCTCCAAAACTGCTTTCTAGATAATCTCCTAGAATATTTAAACAATATTCTTTAGTCCTATGTATTTACACGGCTAATCATAGCACTCAAGGGAATAAAATCCTGTTCTTAAATAGAACTCACTGATAAAAGAATTATTTAAAAAAAACTACAAGTAGGTCTTCCTTTTGCTCATGCATAAATAAGAATACCAGCTATAAAGAGAAACAGTATTAAACTGCTTTTAGCAAGGCGTGGTGGTGCACACCTTTAATCCCAGCAGAGGCAGACGGATCTCTGTGACTTGGAGGCCATCATGATCGACAAAGCAAGTTCCAGGGCAGCTGGGGCTACAAGGGAGACCATGTCTCAAAAAGACACACACACACACACACACACACACACACACACACACACACACACAAACTGTATTTAAAAAGCCAAGCCTGGACACAGGGAGCCTAAGGCAGGATTGAAAGTTTGAGATCTACCTGGGCTACATATAGAATGAGCCTGGACAACTTGTTGAGTCCATGTCAAGGCTGAGATATACCTAGTGGTAAAGCATTTGCCTAGCATGTGCTAGCCCTAGGTTCCATCTCTACCACTTGGGGGGAGAACTATATTAAAACATACCTATAACTATATTCATATTTTGATCACTGCTGAGACAATGCACAGCAGAGACCTGGGTAGTGGGGTATAGAGCAGAATGAGACTGACCCTATCTGTGTGCCTTTTGAATGTATTAAATGCACATGCTCTCATAGTATAGTGCTTCGAAGAGCTTGCCTTCCTGAGTGCAATATGTCTACTTATGTTTTTAAACCTACAAATAAAAGTTTTAGACTTTTGCAAATCATTACATTTTAAAGTATTAATGTTATAAAAATGATCAGTAAGGCAAACCGTCAGTGGGTTTTTGAACTCTGCCTGTAGAGATTGGCACTATCTCCAGAGGGATGTCTACCACATGACAGGCTAGAAACAAGTAGTTAGTTCTGTTCACTCACTAGACAAGATAGGTTTAAAGGATTTTCTTATCTCAAAAATCTAAATGTAATCTAAATGCTTTATGACATGTAAACTCACAAAGAAGTGATTTCACCTATGAGCCCAGATATACGTTTGCAGATATTATTTCTTGGTAGGCAATCTTCCTGCACTGGCCTCCCAGCAATGACTGAAACCACATCCCAGGAGCTATATGGCATCACTTTCTCTTTTCGCTACTGTCCCTACAGAAAGGTCTCCACTGCCTCTTCCAACTGAGCTTCAAAGCTGATACAGAAGTAGCTAAAAAGACTCAGTTTCCAGAACCCCTGACATCTAGCAGGCATGGAAAATGTATTTATTTCAAAGCCTATGAATTCCTCTTCTCCACCACCATGGGATCACAGTGCCCAGCTCGGTGTGTCTCATCCAATATTTATCAAGACCCTGTTCTGGTGTCCATGCTGAGAATTTGCCCCTAGGGGAACCTGCATCAAGGGACCATTAATTCTCTCATTCCAGGAGGAGCTGTACCAACCAACCTGCTTCCTCTCCTTCCTCCTTTCCCTCCAGGGAACTCTCTCAGGCAAAAAGAACAGTTTCATCCCTGAGACAGCTGGCTTCTTTACACAGCTTAGGAACTGGTTCTGAAACAAAAAGAGTTTGGGAAAAAATGCAGCTCCTTTTCAAAGGAATGAAATAAGGGGGTAAATTTAAGAAGAGAGAGTTAAACACATTTTTATGCTCAGTAAAAACTACTGATTGATCATCTTAATTATGGCACTAAGAGTAAAAAAGCAAATTTGCTATCAGACCACTTTTCATTACACTTCCAGTAGGGAATCCAGTAATTGTTTGCAAAAGAAGGGAAAAGATGCCATGTATGGGAAGTAACAACCCAAACCCACTAGCTGGAAAACATTAACCTCCGGTCCAGATCTCCCACCCATAAATCTTGACCAGAACACATTTCTGATCACCAGCAGACAAGCCGAGTGCCTCCACGGTCTAGCATCCATAGCCCCATCTTGACACCTTCCCTTGCACACAGCCACTACTCGAGATCTTCCTGGTGCCTATGTGAGTGCGTCAGCATTCACATCCACCCCTAACTGCCCCAGAAGACTCCCAGAGCAGCTTGCGAGGAACTTTGCCTCCCGGCACTGCCAGCATCTTAGGCGTCCCACTCGGACACTGCACCCTCTGAAAGCACCATCACTTACTCGGGTCACAGTGTCCACTCCTGGGGACTCGGTGCCTCTTCTGAAGACACGGTGCTTTCCCCGGGCTCAGCTTCCCCTCCGTGGTACAGCCCCGAAGCATATGGTCCCCTCCTCTGGGAGTAGTCTCCCCTCTGCCAGGAACAGTGTAGCCATCCCGGGGCTCAACTTCCCCTCTGCTGGGCACAGGGTCCCCTCGGCGGAGCAAAAGGTCCCTACTTCCGACGCAGCACCCGCTCTGCGAGGCACAGGGTCCACACCCCGGGGTTTGGCCTCCCCTATGCAGGGCTATGGCCCCCTCCGTGGAACATACGGTCCCCTCCCCAGGTTACAGGGTCCGCTATGCAAGGCAAACGTTTTGTCCCTCCTAGGACAAACGGCCACCCTCTTAGGACATGCGGACGCAAAATCCCTTTCCCGGGTCACAGGGTCCCTCCCCGGGTCACAGGGTCCCTCCGCTGAGCATGGCGTCCCCTCCGCAGAACGTACGGTCTTCTCCCCGGGTCACAGGGTCGTCTCCCTGGGTCACAGTCCCTGGATCAGAGGGTCCCATCCTCGGGCACAGCATCCCCTTCCCGGGTCACGGGGCCCCCTCCCCGGGACATACGGTCCCCCCCTCCACGGGCCACAGGGCCCCTCCGCGGGACATATGGTCCCCTCCCCGGGTCACAGGGCCCCTCCGCAGGGCACCGCGTCCCCTCGCGTCCGGAGGCGCCCTCGGCTCTCGGCGGCGCAGCGCATCCCACGCGGACGCGGCTCCTCCCGGAGCAGACGAGCCGTCCTGGGCGCAGCCTCCTGCTGCCGCGCAGCGCATCCGAGAGGACGCGGCCCGCTGGGAGGACGCCGTCCCGGTGCACTGCCTCCGCGCCGCACGCCGGGCCTCCCCGCTGCCCCGGACCCGCCCGCAGCCCGCCGGGGTCTCTGGTCCGCGCTCCGCTCCGCGCCCGCCCGCCCCGCGGCCTCAGCCACCTGCCCCGCGCTTACATAAACCCGGCCCGCCGCGGCGCCGCCGCCTCACCTAGGTCTCCCCGCCGGAGGGCAGCCAGCGTCCGGCCCTGGGCGCTGCGGCGGGCTCCGCTGGCCCCGCGGCCCCGGCCAGGCGCCCCTAACGCCGCCTCAACCTCGCCGTCTCAGCCTCAGTCGCTGCCTCTGCCTCTGCCTCTGCCTCAGTCTCGGCGCCGGCGGCTCCGCCCCCTCGAGTCGCCCCGCCCCTGTCGGGAGCGCGCGTGCGTACGGGGCGGAGTCAGGGCCGACGCTGCCGAGCGCACGCACGCCTGCTTTACCCGGAGCAGGCTCCCAGATCGCCCAGACTGCAGCAAAGGAGACTCGAGTCATCAACCCCTCCTGAGGTTGGAGACCCGAACCTGTGACCCGTGCTGAAGAGACCGGGTGAATGGACACCCGAGCCATTGACCCGTCCTGAGGTTGGAGACCGGAACCTCCGACTGGAGTTGAGGGGATCCGATGGATGTGGGACACATGGAGCCTCCCGCCTGCGCTGAGGGGCAGAGTTGGCTGCGCGCTTTTCCCACAGAGCTGCTCGCAGACCCGTTCTTGTACACCGTGTCCCAGGGAGCCAGGATCCCCCCGCCCTTGGCCGTGCCCACCTGAAGTAGAGCAGAAGCAGGGTGACGACCTGGGCTGTGGAGCAGGGTGCAAGTGTCGTGGTGGCTGGCCGAGCCGTGGGATTGGAAGCAATGGGTTCCTAACCTAGTCCAGGCCGGGCTGCCACTTTGTAGGCGTGTACCAGGGGCATCTGCCCTGTCTCATTCCTCATTTGCCATACAAGGGCGGAAAGAGGACCGTGCTGAGTCCAGCACCCAGGCCAGCGCTCCGGAGGGCTGTAACCGGATAGTTGGGGCCTGAGGAGGTCCAGGCTCTGAAGCAGAAGCTGGCTCCAAGAGTGGTGCTGCAGCTGGTCAACATCTGCTTCCATCCCTGGTGTGTCAGAAAACCCTTCTCATCCACTAGCCAGCAATGAGACCTTCCGCCTTAAAAAGCTGACCCCAGGCATTGGAGAGAGGGCTCAGCGGTTAGGAACACTGGCTGCTCTTGCAGAAGACCTGGGTTGGATTCCTCGCACCCACGTGGCAGATAACAACTGTCTGTAACTCCGGTTTCAGGGGATCCATAGCCCTCTTCTGACCTCCATGGACATTATATGACACAGGTGCATTTACACACATGCAGGGAACACACTCAACACACATAAAATAAAAATAATAAACGAAATTTTTAATGTAAAAAAAAAAAAGCTGGCCCCCAGGCAGTGTCACACAGAGGTGCTTATTGGCAAGTAAGCAAGTAGACTTAAGACTCGGATGCGTGGGAGGACTTCATCCCCAACATACAAACATGTACAGGTCACTTTTCACCACAGCTGTACTCTATCCACAAGAGAGCAAGCTCCCTTACATGGGGCTGCCCCTGCACACATCACCAGTTTCCCTGTGGTTCATTCACTGCATTGAAGGTGCCAGCTAGACACAGGTGGTTGTGAGAGGAACCAAGATGTGGACAAAGGAGGTGTGTCCATTGGAGGCCATCACTCCCCAGGTGTGTCCATCAGAAGCACCAGGTGTGTCCATCAGAAGCCATCACTGCCCAAGTGTATCCATCAGAGGTGACCACTTCAACAGACCCTTGCTTCACTGTAGACTGACACAGCAGAAACAGGAGCCAGTTATGCTAGTTCCATCTCTTTCCACCCTTGCTGGCTGATGGTATCCACCCCCAAGATCCTTGTGCTGTTCCTTCAGATTCACTGGTAAGCATGCCTCAAGAGGACAAGTCAGGAGTGGCAATGGCTCACCCTGTTACACAACATAACAGCGTATTCTCTCCATAACTGTCTTCGTCTGTCACCTCCCTGGCTTGGAAGAGTGGCACACAGCATATTTCTGTGTACTGGTGTCAGGGAAGGCAGGTCCCAGTTATGACAAGCAAATGTTGTGGAGCTAGTAAATGTTTTAGCTACTTTTCTGTTGCTGTCATAAAGTACCATTACCAAAAACAACTCAGTTCCAGAGAAAGCCCATCACGTCATGGCAATAGGACTGGGACATAGGAGCAGGAAACTAGCTGGTCACATCTTTATCCACACAGGAAGCAGAGAGACCAGGAAGTGGGACAAGGCTATAAACCCTCTGCACTCAGAGACACTTCCTCCAGGAAGCCTGGTTTTTTTTTGTTGTTGTTGTTGTTATTGTTTTGTTTTTGTTTTTGTTTTGTCTTTTTGAGACAGGGTCTCCCTGTAGCCCCAGCTGTCCTGGAACTCACTCTGTAGACCAGGCTGGCCTTGAACTCACAGAGATCCGCCTGCCTCTGCCTCCCAAGTGCTAGGATTAAAGGTGTGCGCCACCACGCCTGGCTGCCTGTACCTCTTAAATGTTCCATAACCTCCCTAAACTGCACCACCAACTAAGGACAAAATTGTTCAAATATATGAGCCTATTAGGGACAGTTCTCACTCAGATCTCCATAGTGTACTTACAAGACCAGGTCTTGTTGCCTGCTTATTTGGTTGGTTGGTTGGTTGGTTTTGTTTTTAAGAGAACTCCTTTAGCCTCCTAAGGAACACACAAAGGAACAGCTAGTGCCTCTCGGCCAAGCATATTCTATTCATAATTGAGATCAAATGTCCAGGTGCTTGAAGTGGGCCCAAGGCCACCTGAGAGGTGCTGGCAGCTGTGGTAGCACACTCATGGACTTACGTGGGCTCCAGACCCTGAGCACCATCTCCAGGAGCTTTCTCTGTTTTTCATATCTCACTTGGCACATTGTGAAGAAGAATGCTTGTTGGTGTTTTGGAAAACATGCAGGATGCTTGAATACTGCTCATAAGAACCTAGCCAGAGCCCTTACTTGCCCAGATGATGGTAGGTTTTGTGTCATTATATAACTATGTGACTCTTACCTGCTAATGAGCCAAGTAGACTGTCTTTTTCCTTTAACTGAATTAAATGCATGATCACATACCTACAACCTACACCTAGAATCAGAATTCCAGGCATTACCAGTGCTATAGGATACAGTGATACATGTGGCTTATAAGGATCAGAGGACACAGTAGGCAGCTCCAGAGGAACTCTCAGGTTGGTCTCTGGAGTCCTTCTGGGAGCCGCTGGAAGAGAAGAGAAAGTATCCAGCCTGTGGCTATCAGCTACTCAGCTTTTGTTTCATACTGGACATTGGATTGAAGGAAGTATTTTTATTTTTTTTTTATTTTTATTTTTTTTGTCTTTTTGAGACAGGGTCTCCCTGTAGCCTCGGTTGTCCTGGAACTCACTCTGTAGACCAGGCTAGCCTTGAACTCACAAAGATCCGCCTGCCTCTGCCTCCCAAGTGTTAGGATCAAAGGCGTGCAACACCACGCCCGACTGGGGACACACTTTTTTTTTTTAATTTTTTTATGTATTTCTGTATGTGTATGAATGTACTGTCTGCATGCAGGTTTGTGCACCCGTGTCGTGCAATGCTGCGGAGGTCAGAAGAGGGTGTCGGATTCCCCTGGAACTGGAGTTCTCCTGGAACTGGAGTTTCAGACGGTTTTCGGCCGCCATGTGGGTGCTGGGGATCGAACCCGGGTCCTCTGTAAGAGCGATCGGCGCTCTTAACCACTAGGCCATCTCTCCAGCCCCGAAGGAAGTATTTTTATATTGTAGTCTAGATTATTGATTTTGTTTCTTTAAAAGTCAGAGGGGTGGAGGGTATAGGCCAGCCCTAGGTTCCATTCCCAACACACACACACACACACACACACACACACACGCACACACACAAAAGATAAAACTACTAGTAAGAGGTAATCCTGTATGTTTATTTGACAATTTTTATCTTACATTTTTAAAAGCATGAGACTGGAGCTAGCTCATGACGTGCTGACTTCTCTGGAACACCCCTCTCCCAGCTCCCACCAAGAATCTATGTGATCATAAGATAGATGAAGGGCTACCTGGTGGGTGATCTCTAACCTGCACACACCTCCCACTTCCAGCTCAGGACAACCTTGATTTAACTTTGGTTAACATTGAGACAAGTAAATCTTGAGTCTGTCTGTGTGCCTGGACTGAAAGGTTTAAACCCAGGAGCACCTGGCATAGTCTTCTTTACATACTGCACACACTACCAAAGCCAGCCTAAAGTGAGGATAACTCAGCAGGAAAATGAGGACATTCTGATGGCCTCTTGGTGTCCCTGGTGATATGTGCATGGGTGGGCCACTTAATTAGGAAGATATGTTCACACTCATAGTCTAGCAGTGCATGGCATCAGGATATCAGGTGATAATAACATGACTATGAGACAGTTCAGTGTGGTGAGCATCCATGTTGGGGCTAGGCAGTGCACGCTGATTGGCCCCCTTGGTCCTTCCACCCTCCCTCAACCACTGGGAGGTGAAATGTCTTGAGCAGTTAAGCCACAAGTGGGTAGATAGGCCTGTGGCCTGCTCTTGTGCATCCCATAACCTAAGAATTTTACAATTGTGAAGCATTGTATGGGACGGGGTAGAAAATATGCAAAAGGCTTATGTGGTCTACAAGGCTTAAAATATTTACCATCTGGCCCTTTATATTAAAAAATGTGCCAGTCACTGGTCTGAGCCAAGGATCTACCTTCAGAGCTGAGAGTTACCATCAAAGTGTGTGGGCTGTGCATAGAAGAAAGCGTGAGAGGAGCAGCACCAGTAGTAAGGAGTGCTGGTGACAGAGTACCAGCTTTAATGCTCGGTCTCAAGTTAGATGCTGAGTGCTTAGGTCAAGTAGAAGTAGAAGAGTTGTTTTAGGAAATTTCAGTTAAGACTAAGAGCAATAGGTTGGCTGCTGCAGGCCTAAGGCGGAGGATCAAAGCTCTCACAAAGGACTGCCAGCTGGTGCTGGAGGAGGTGACAGTGTGTGTTGCAGCAGGAGAAGACAGAATCCAAGATCCTTTTGGCTGTGATGAGTGTATGAGTTCATCAAATGCTCAAATAGCTCTCTTGGGAAAGAAGGTAGCAGCACACAAAAGAGAATATAGCCATCACAGGAACATCAATTGAAGACCCAAGAAATTAGAAGAGGCCACCAACCACCTACAGAAGGTAGGAAGAGGAGAAGGAGAACCTAGGACCAATAGAAGGAAAGATGGAGCTCCATTGTATCTGCAGTCGGGAGCTTATAGTGACCTTGAAGATTTAACAGTATGTTGGAGAAATTTCAAATCTCATACCTCATTTTCTTAAGTTTTATTTTTGTGGTACTAAGGATCAAAGCCAGGGGCCCCTAGAAGAGTCCACCACTGAATCACAACCCCAGCCTCACTGATTTCAAAAGCTAAGAATGAAAAGACAAAAGTATAGACCAACTTCCCTAATAAAATCCAAAATAATAGCCGGACCTGGTAGAGCACGCTTTTTTTTAATTTTTTTTTTATTTTATTTATTTCTGTATGTGTATGAATGTACTGTCTGCATGCAGGTCTGTGCACCCGTGTTGTGCAATGCTGCAGAGGTCAGAAGAGGGCGTCAGATTCCCCTGGAACTGGAGTTCTCCTGGAATTGGAGTTTCAGACGGTTCTCGGCTGCTATGTGAGTGCTGGGGATCAAACCCGGGTCCTCTGTAAGAGCGGTCGGCGCTCTTAACCGCTAGGCCATCTCTCCAGCCCTAGAGCACACTTTTAATCCCAGCACTAGGGAGGCAAAGGCAGGCCAGCAGGGAGACCTCTGTCTCAAGATAAATAAATAAAGAAATAAATAAATTAGATGATAGATAGATATAGATAGATAGATAGATAGATAGATAGATAGATAGATAGATAGATAGATCAATCTAACCAAGACAATTACAAAAGCAATTTATTAGACTTACTTACATGATACACACTGAGTAGTCCAGTAATGACTGGCTGGCTACATACTGGAGAGGCTGGGAACCTCCAGGTTCTCAGTATCAATATGTGTGTAGCCAGTATCAATCCACAAGGCTGGATGCCTCAGTCTCGCCCTGATGCTGAAGACCTCAGGGATGCCTGGAGAAGCACAGGTCTTCAGTCCACATTAAAAGGCAAAAGAAGCTAGATTCTGATAACAAAGGATAGCAGCAAGTTCATGCAGTGTAAAAGATAGTAGGCAAAGAGCCAGAGCCTTTCCCAGACCTCCTTAAATCTGGACTGTCACTAGAAAGTGGGGGCTGGAGAGATGGCTCAGCGGTTAAGAGCACCAACTGCTCTTGCAGAGGACCCGGTTTCAATTCCCAGCACCCACATGGCGGCTAAGAACCCGTCTTTAACACCAGTTCCAGGGGAATCCAACGCCCTCTTCTGACCTCCTCAGCATTGCAGGACATGGGTGCACCAACCTACATGCAGACAGTACACTCATACACATAAAAAAATTTTTTTAATTAAAAAAAAAAGAAAGTGTGTGCTCTGGGAGATTATCTTTCCCCAACCCAAATCCTTCTAGGAAATATCCTTACAGACCCACCCATATTCTGTCTCTTGATCCCAGCTCCAGCCAAGCTGACAACAAGATTAACCATCACAAAGGATGTCCATGAAAACACCAAATCGACTCCTGAGTTAGGTACAAGGTGGGAATGTTCATCTTCCCACCACTGTTTGCTACTGCCATAGCATCTGACGGTGCCTCAAGATAGGCATAGAATGAACTATGTGAAGAAACAAATATGGTTACATGGGAAGAAAAATTTTAATCTACAAGTAAATTCTTAACTTTAATAAAAACTGATGGGGCCTCCCCAGCCAGCCAGGTCAAGATGGTGCTGAGGGGAGGTAGAGGAGGAGGGACCCCGTGTTCTTTGGCAAAACCTCTGGTTGGGGAAAGATAAGGACAAGCGACACAAGTTACAATTGTCAGCCGTGTACGCCAATCCGCCAAGAGGGTCAGAGGGGCTGCAAGAACATTGGTCATTTGCTTTCGCGCCTAAATGCCTTTTGTGGCTGTTTTGTATATAAGTCACTGCCTTGCTTACAATAAGGGGAGAACCTGCTTGACTGGACTCCCCATGAGTGTCTCAGGGAATTAAGGAGGCTGGGGAACTGGTGAGCGGAGCACTTACCTTTTCCTCAGCCCAGTCGGTTTCAGGACAGGACCCGACTAAGACCCGACAAAAACTAGACAAGAACGCAGAGTATAAAGTTGGTGTGCACACACCCAAGAATGATTTTCTATAAGTCAGCAACACATGTAATTATGATTTATTTGTATTTTACGTGTCTACGTGACTATATGGACCTGTGTGTGTCTTGCCCCTAGGGACCAGAAGAGGGTGACAGTTCCCCTGGAGCTAGAGTTATAGGCAATTATAAGCCACCCAATGTGTGTGCTGGGAACTGAACTCTGGTCCTCTGTAAGAGCAAGCACTCTTAACCACTGAGTCATCTCTCCAGTCCCCCAACAAACACATTATTTTTTTTTTATTTATTTTCGTATGTGTATGAATATACTGTCTGCATGCAGGTTTGTGTGCCCGAGTTGTGCAATGCCACGGAGGTCAGAAGAGGGTGTCAGATTCCCCTGGAACTGGAGCCAAAGAAGGTTTTCGGCCGCCATGTGGGTGCTGGGGATCGAACCCAGGTCCTCTGCAAGAGCAGTTGGTGCTTTTAACTGCTAGGCCATCTCTCCAGCCCCCAAACATACTATTTATAAAAACAATAGGGGCTAACAATGGTGGCTAAGAACCATCTTTAAGCTGGGCATGGTGGCGAACGCCTTTAATCTTAGCACTCGGGAGGCAGGAGCAGGCAGACCTCTGTGAGTTCAAGGCCAGCTTGGTCTACAGAGTGAGTTCCAGGCCAGCTGGGGCTATAGAGAGATCCCGTCTCAAACAAACAAACAAAAAAAACTATTGGGCTGGAGAGATAGCCTAGCGGTTAAGAGCACTGACTGCTCTTGCAGAGGACCCGGGTTCGATCCCCAGCACCCACATGGCAGCTAAGAACCATCTGTAACTCCAATTACAGGAGAGCTCCAGTTCCAGGGGAATCCGAGACCCTCTTCTGACCTCCGCAGCTTTGCACGACACAGGTGCACAAACCTACATGCAGACAGTACATTCATACACATACAAAAATAAATAAAAAAACTACAATAACAAAAAAGTTACTGTTCATAGTAACCAAAGTATGAATTAAAAGTAAGCCTAAATAGCACATGATCTTTAAGGGAAAAAATATTTTAAAAATTAACAAAAGATCATCTAAATGTGGAGCCACACACTATGTTAATGGATAACACTCAATATTAGAGTCTCTGGAAACTTCATATTCCACCATGTACCTTGTCTGTTCTAAAGTATGTAATGGGAGGCAGCACTAGAATAGCAACGGCATTAGTAAGAAGAAAATCAGCTGGAAGGGTCACACTGCCACTAGCAAGGTGTGCTATTAAGTTATAGTGAATAAGACCTTTGTGCCCCAGGATGGACACACTGACCAATGAAAACAGGTCCACACATATGTTGATATATGACAAGACATTAAAGGCCAGTAGAGAAAGGGATGGCCAATAAATGACACTAAGACAAATGACTTGGGGAGAAAATGCAATGAGGAATATGCCTTCTACCCTGCATAAGAATCAGTTTCAGGTGATTAAGAAAAACTGAATTTAAAATAGAAGTTGGGCCAGAGAGATGGCTCAGTAGGCAAAGTGCTTGCTTGCTTCAAGGGTCTGACAGCCGGAATTCGATCCCAGGAACCCACATAAAGGTGGAAGGAGAGAACCAACTCCACAAAGCTGTTCTCAGATCTCCACTCAGGTGCCATGGCAAGTACACACACACATGCACACACCAATAAGTAAAGTTTGAAACTAAATAAGCAAAATGAAATGGAGGTATGTATGTTTACAGCATCACAGAAAGAACTTTAAAAAAAATTTTTTTTTGAGACAGGGTCTCCCTGTAGCTCTGGCTGTCCTGGAACTCACTCTGTAGACCAGGCTGGCCTCGAACTCACAGAGATCCGCGTGCCTCTGCCTCCCAAGTGCTAGGATTAAAGGCATGTGCCACCACACCCAGCATTTATTTATTTCTATATGTGTATCAATGTACTGTCTGCATGCAAGTTTGTGTACCCGTGTCGTGCAATGCCACGGAGGTCAGAGAGGATGTCGGATTCCCCTGGAACTGGAGTTCTCCTGGAACTGGAGTTTCAGACGGTTCTCGGCCGCAATATGGGTGCTGGGGATCGAACCCGAGTCCTCTGTAAGAGCGGTCGGCGCTCTTAACCACTAGGCCATCATTTTTCCAAGGGATTCTACAATATAAGAGCACAGTTGTTTTCAGATCACATTAACATTGCTCAGTTTGCCATACAATTAGGTAATTGGTGCTAGCATCCACAGATGAGGGATACCATTCGTCGTCGTTTGTTTTTCTGAGACTGTGTTACTTCACTCAGCATGATGTCTTCTAGCTCCATCCATTTACCTGCAAAGTTCACAATGTCATCTTTCTTTACCGCTGCATAGAACTCCATTGTGTAGATGTACCACATTTTCTCTATCCACACATCAGTTGAGGGGCACTTGGGTTGGTTCCAGCTCTTTGCTATTGTGAAGAGAGCTGCAATAAACATGGCTGTACATGTATCTCTGTGGTAAGATGAGTCTTGTGGGTACATACCCAGGAGTGGTATGGCTGGGTCAGGTGGCAAGTTCATTCCAAGTCTTCCAAGGGTTCTCCACACTGCTTTCCATAGTGGCTGTATGAGTTTACATTCCCACCAGCAGTGAATGAGTGTTCCCCTTTCCCCACAACCTCTCCAGCACTTGGTATCATTTGTTTTCTTGATCCTAACCAGTCTTATTGGAGTGAGATGATATCTTAAAGTAGTTTTAATTTGCATTTCCTTAATTATTAGCAACACTGAACACTTTTTAAGATGTTTCTCAGCCATCTCTAATTAGGAAGAACTTCTTAAGAGTATTAACTTAAGAGAGGAGCTGGCTCAGTGGGTAAACATGCTTGCCACAAGCCTGATGATCTGAGTTCGAGCTCCGGAACCCATGTAAAGGTGGAAAAAGGGGGACTGGAGAGATGGCCTAGCGGTTAAGAGCGCCGACAGCTCTTACAGAGGACCCGGGTTCAATCCCCAGCACCCACATGGCGGCCGAGAACCGTCTGAAACTCCAATTCCAGGAGAACTCCAGTTCCAGGGGAATCCGACACCCTCTTCTGACCTCCGTGGCCTTGCATGACATGGGTGCACAAACTTGCATGCAGACAGTACATTCACACATACAGAAATAAATAAAATTAATTAAGAAAAAAAAAGGTGGAAAAAGGGAGTTGACTCCACATATTGGTCCTCTGACCACTACATGTACACTGTGGCACGTGTGTATCTCTCCCGCACATCATACACACAATAATAATAAATAAAAATTTTTAAAATGAAAGTGCTAACTTAAAAGATAGCATTGATAAACTTAACCATATTGAAGTTAGTAATTTATCAAAAGATGAAAGAAAAGACACAGATATAGGGAAAAGTTTACAAGATATGTAACTGTCAGAGGACTTTTCCTAGGATATGTAAAAAACTACAATATATTAAAAAGCAAACAGTTTAGTAAAATAATGGATAAAAATAAAAGCAGGTACTTTACAAAGGAGGAAATATACATGTAAAGATGTCCAATCTCAGCAATAATGGAGAAATGTTAAATCAGGCTGTAGGAAGATGCCATTGGATCTTTGCTAATAAGATACCTTATTAGCATGAATTTTAATAAAATAGTTACCAGTATCAAAGGGCTGGAGAGGATGTGCATCACTAGAAGCTTTTTTTTCATATTCAAAACATCAAACCCAGGGCCACAAGCCTGCTAGGCAAGATCTCTATCACTTGAGCTACCTGTAGCACACCACAGCACTCCTGCATGCTTAGGAGCAAAATTTGAAATGATTCATCATCTTATGAAGTTGAACCTCACATAACTATTACCCAGCAATACCACTCCTAAGAACACCCCCCAGGAAGATTCTTTGCACATATGGTCAGAAGGTACATAGTGGCTCCATCACGGTATACAACTATCCATGTTCTGTGGAAAAGATGAAATCCATTGTGGTGAGTCCACACACTCCAATCCCCTTGGAAAGATGAAATCCATTATAGTGAGTTCACATACTACCTGTGCACCATGAAAAGATGAAATCCATTCAAGTGTGTCTACACACTGCTTATGTACACTATGGAATACAGAGCTAGCTATTGAACACCTCAATTCCAGTAACACCCAACATGACCCAGCTCAGAAATAAAGACACTGACTAAACAACATGCCCTTTTATAGAGACTATAAGCAAGGAAAAATGAGTATCATGGGGCTCCAACACACATCTATCTATGATATTACATCTCCATTGAGAACAAAGAGGTATGTTTGCTGGCAATGCAACAACAGTCAAAGGTACCTCCTGTAGGGCAAGAGAGGAGGACCAGTGAATGAGTTTCACCCCTAGGTTGAGCAGTGATTATTATATATATTTTAAGTATCATATATATTTTAGATATCATCTTTGGATAAGTAAAACAACACATGGTTTTTTAATGTAAATTTAAAAAAAAACAGCAGTCGGAAGGCAGAGGCAGGCGGATCTCTGTGAGTTCAAGGCCAGCCTGTTCTACATAGTGAATTCCAGGCCAACTGGAGCTACAGGGAGACCTTGATTCAAAAGAAAAGAAAAGAAAAGAAAAGAAAAGAAAAGAAAAGAAAAGAAAAGAAAAGAAAGAGAGAAAGAAAGAGAGAGAGAGAGAAAGGAAGGAAGGAAGGAAGAAATGAAAGAAAGAAAGAAAGAAAGAAAGAAAGAAAGAAAGAAAGAAAGAAAGAAAGAAAGAAAGAGAAAAGAAAGAAAGAGAGAGAAAAAGGAAGGAAGGAAGGAAGGAAGGAAGGAAGAAATGAAAGAAAGAAAGAAAGAAAGAAAGAAAGAAAGAAAGAAAGAAAGAAAGAAAGAAAGAAAGAAAGAAAGAAAAAGAAAGGCGAAATGGACGGGATGAATAAGGCAGAGAGAATTCCAACAGACTTCCAAATCAATAAAGCTATGGTTTGAACACATGAACTCCTCAGCCTTGTGGAGCGTACATGCATGCCTCTAGAGTTTCCTTGCCGATGAGCTTCCTATGAAAGTCACACACCCAGTCTTAGTCCATTTTGTGTTGCTAAACACAGTATGACAGATGGGGTGATTTATAAATAACAAAGCTATTTGGTAAGTCCAAGGTCACCAGCAGATGTGGCATCTGGTGAAGGCTGGTTCCTCATGGAGGGTCCCTTCTTGCTGTGTCTCACTGAGTAGACAGACAAAGGCCAGGAAGCACTGGCATGCTTCTTCAGGCCCCTTTGATGGGGCCAAATATGTATCCTAATCACATCCTCAAGGCCTGACATATGAGGCTGCCATACTGGGATAAGGTTTCAATGGACACTTCAGAAGAACACAACCCTGGGACAATAGGACCATGTCCTAAGGAGATGCACACATTCCCAAAGAGACTATGCAAGGTCACTGGGGCTATAGTATGTATAATTTTTGCGCATTTTAATTGAGAAATAATATACAAAACAATATCCATGTACTGGTGAATTAGACTGAAGTGTACATACCTGTGAAACAGCCCATGACAAGAAACAGACATGACCACTAACCTAGCATCCCCAGTGTGCCTTCCCAGCACCCTGCCTCTGTGCCCCCAAGATAACGTGCCCTGTGGATTAGTGATGCTATTTTTACCTGTATACAAATGGAACCACACAGCGCATGCTCTTCTGTACCTTGCTTCCTGCACTTCATTCTGTGTTAGATCCATCGTCCCTCTTGTGATAACACTTTCTCACTGCTGTGTAGTCGTATAACGCTAAGGTTTCCACGATGTATTCAGCTGGTACCAATGAGGCTTCAGTTGCTACCTGTGTTGCCGCTATGGATAATGCTTCTCTGAATGCTCCATACATGGGTGCATGCTTCTGAGTATACCTGGTGCTCGCTGCCTCACAGGGGGCAGGATTCTGCTCTCACTGGCAGTGCCCATCTCCCACTCTCCTGAGCCACTTTGCCTTTCTACCAAAGGAGAATACTGGCTGCTCTTCATCCTCATCAACAATGCTAGGAGTCTTGTGTCATGACCTGTTCATGGTTTAATGCACTTCACTGATGACCAGGAGGCTGAACATGTTTTTTGGTGAACAGCCAAACGTGTTTTTTTTTATTATTTAGTTCTTTGTAGATAGGGACATAAACTCCTGTATGTGTGTGTATTACAAATTATCTTCTCTCATTCTGGCTTGCTTTTCCATAATCTTGATGGGCTTTTAATAAATAGGAGTTCTTCATTTCAGTGTGATCTAATTTATCTATCTTTCTCCTAATGGTTAGCAACCTCAGCTACTTAAAGGTGGGCTTGTATTAGTTTCTAGATTTTTTTTTTTTTTTGGTCTTTTTGAGACAGGGTCTCCCTGTAGCTCTGGCTGTCCTGGAACTTACTCTGTAGACCAGGCTGGCCTCAAACTCACAGAGATCCACGTGCCTCTGCCTCCCAAGTGCTAGGATTAAAGGCATGCGCCACCACGCCCAGCATTTATTTATTTCTGTATGTGTATTAATGTACTGTCTGCATGCAAGTTTGTGCACCCGTGTTGGGCAATGCTGCGGAGGTCAGAAGAGGGTGTCGGATTCCCCTGGAACTGGAGTTCTCCTGGAATTGGAGTTTCAGATGGTTCTCAGCCGCCATGTGGGTGCTGGGGATCGAACCCGGGTCCTCTGTAAGAGTGGTCGGCACTCTTAACCGCTAGGCCATCTCTCCAGCCCCTAGATGTGTTATTAGTGGTTCTTAGACTTAGAGCAGTAATCTACCTACAGTTTTCCCTATACAGTATGAGGTTCAGATTTGGGTTGTTTTCTGTTCAGTATACAGTTGGCCCATCATTTCTCTCAGGGGTCACCCTTTCCCTCCTGCTCTGCAGTGGTACCTTTGTCTTAAATCAAGTGGTACCTTTGTCTTAAATCAAGTGCCTACATGATGGTTATGGTCCCTACCCCACCCCCTTAACTACTTTCTTGGGTGCTGCGACCTATCCCTGAACCCGCACTTGCTGTCTTAAAACACTGAAGCTCTAGAGTAAACGTTGTTTTGACTCTACAAAGTCATTGTTCAGTTTAGGATTTTTTTCCCACATTTTCTTGGTCTTCTTGGTGTTTTGTATGTCATTGGGACTGTTTGTTTGTTTGTTTGTTTGTTTGTTTGTTTGAGGCAGCATCTCACTATGTATCATTGTCTGGCCTGAAACTTACTCTGTAGACCAGACTGGCTTTGAACTTGTACCAGTCCTCCTGCCTCCCCTTCCCCCAACTGCTGGGATTACAGACATCCTACACCCAACTTCAGAGAAATTTTTATATTAACATCAGTTTCACTGAAAGTCCTACTAGAATTTTTGTTGGAATTACATTGAAGTCACCAGGTCTGATAGCACAGGCTTGTGATCCCAGATTCTTAGGAGGTTGAGGCAGAAGGGCTCCAAGTTCAAGGCCTGCCTGAGATAGTTTAAGACCAGCATGGGCAACTTAAGCCTGTATCAGATTTTTAAAAAGGAAAAAAAGAGAGAGGGGGACCTCTGGGGACATAACTCACACATATAGGACATAACCCCCAAACTCTGTCTTCTTACCCTCAACATCCACACTAAAAGTTTAGAGGGGAAATTTTTTTTTTTTAGCATTTCTCAATTTATTTTGGATAGCTAGTGTTACACTAATAAAATAAATGAAGCTGGGACTGTAGAGATGGCTCAGTGGTTAAGAGCTCGGGCTGCTCTTGCAGAGGACCCAGGTCTGGTCCCTAGCCCCGACATGGCAGTTAACAACCAACCCTAACTCCAGTTCCAGGGGATCTGACCTCCTCTTCTTCTTTCCGTGGGCACTTACATACATGCAGGCAAAACACTCATACATATAAAAAAAAATCAGGAAATATAGCTGGGTATGGTGTTGCATGCCTTTTGTCCCAGCACTTGGAAGGCAGAGGCGTGTGGATCTTTGTGAGTTCAAAGCCAGCTCGGTCTCTAGAGTGGGAAATTATTAACACTGAGTTTGCCTAGCAACCTACAGGCAAGGTCCCATACCTGAAGAACTTGAAAATAAACAAGAAGTATAATGTAGAGATGGTCCTATGCATGGTCTTGTTAAGAAATGGCAAGCCGGGCATGGTGGCACACGCCTTTAATCCCAGCACTTGGGAGGCAGAGGCAGGTGGATCTCAGTGAGTTCAAGGCCAGCCTGGTCTACAGAGTGAGTTCTAGGACAGCTGGGACTAAAGGGAGACCCTGTCTCAAAAAAAAAAAAAAAATGATTATATAGAAATATTTGAATATTCTGAGAGTAGACAGATGGTTCACTGGTTAAGAGCACTGGCTGCTTTTGCAAAGGACCCAGGTTTGGTTCCCAGCACTCACATGGCAGCCAACAACTGTTGGTAACTCCAGTTCCAGGGGAATCCAGTGCTTTTTTCTAATCTCCACAGATGTTGCACCACATGCACACTTACAAACATGCAGGCAATATACTCCTACACATAAAATAAAAATAATAAACTATTAAAAAATGAAATATTTCCATATTCTCCATTTCTGTATATATTTACTTACAGTGAGTTTTATATCTCCATGTGTTTTTATGTTGCTAATTAGCAGTTGTAAGCAGGATCTAATGATAAATTGCCTTACCTTTGATCACTTGGAGACAGTCTTTGATCTCCTCAATTTCAGTGTTCAGGGCCACCTTTACTGTGAGGTATTCTTGGCAAGTTATTTTTTTCTTTCAGCAGTTTGCATAGATGCTGTGACTCCACTGACCCACAAGGTTTCCAATGAGAAAACTGCTTGCAGTCTTGTGGGGATTCCCTTACACGTAATG
>VZQC01000392.1:2353454-2365298 GCA_009823505.1 Rhizomys pruinosus
ATTTTTTCATTTAAAATTAAAAATTATTTATTTATTTATTTTTTGAGACAGGTTCTCCCTGTATCCCCAGCTGGCCTGAAACTAACCCTGTAGACCAGGCTGGCCTTGAACTCACAGAGATCCGCCTCCCCAGTGCCACCACACCCTGTTACACCCAGACGAGTTTTTAAAAGTGTTTTTATTTATTTATTTATTTATTTATTTATTTATTTATTTATTTATTTATTTATTTTTTTGTCTTTTTGAGACAGGGCCTCCCTGTAGCCCCAGCTGTCCTGGAACACTCTGTAGACCAGGCTGGCCTTGAACTCACAAAGATCCGCCTGCCTCTGCCATCTAAGTGCTAGGATTAAAGGTGTGTGCCACCAGGTAGTTCTGCTTTGTTGCAGTAAAATGATAAATCAGCTGGATGTGGTGGTGCGTGCCTTTAATCCTAGCACTTGGGAGGCAGAGGCAGGTGGATTTCTGTGAGTCCAAGGCCAGCCTGGTCTACAGAGTGAGTTCCAGGACAGCTGGGGCTACAGGGAGACCCTGTCTCAAAAAGACCAAATATAAATAATAAATAAATAAAGTTGACTGAAGTTTAAATATTAAACCAACCTTGCATTTCAGAATAAGTCAACTCAAAATAAGTTTCCTCACAGTCAGGAAGACCTTCTCTGACTACTCCCAAAGTCTCCCTCTTTTCATGGGCTCCTGTGGAAGAATGAGAGTGGTGGAGTAGCCTTGGGGCTGTGACTGGCCCTGCTGTGGTCTGGCAAGCCTGCCTGCCCATTGGCTGTATCCTGGTGATGCTGTGGCTGGCCTGGGAGACAAAGCGAGCCTTTTTTTTTTTTTTGGTCTTTTTGAGACAGTCTCTCCCTTTAGCCCCAGCTGGCCTGGAACTCACTATGTAGAACAGGCTAGCCCTGAACTCACAGACAGATCCACTTGCCTCTGCCTCCCGAGTGCTGGGATTAAAGGTAAACATCATTTATTGGGCAGGGGCGGAGGGGTACATGCAGACAGCTCTGGCTGTGGAGAAAACAGCTCACTCACTGGACCTGAACCCTTCTTTAGTCTTCAGATCTCTCATCAGAAAAATTACCCAAACAATCATGTCAACAGAATATGATGTATTTTAAACAAAATACAAAAAAACAAAAGCTAAGCATATTATTATATAAACCATACCTATATATTAAAGTCACCCTTTCTACCTGAAGATCCTCCTTACCTATGGTGGGATGTAACAGTCAGCGTTTTAAAACAATCTTGGGTCTAAAGAGGGAAATAAACCCCACCTGTGTAGTGCTGACCACCAGGGACGCATGCCCTGGAGTTCCTAACCAGAACTTCAGTAAGACTATGCAGAGCAAGGTCCTTCTTCAGCCATTGTCACCTCACAAGTTGGAGGGAGGGAGAGCTAGGACTAGGGAGCCCCAAATGTCCCCAAATCAGGAGACAGCAGCAAGGCTAGCCTGGGAGAGGGCCTGGAGAGCTGCAACTTATGCAGGTCCTGGAGAAAGGCCATGTTTCCCTCCAGCTTGCTGGATCCAGGGCCACATTCCAGAGTGCTGAGAGCATGTACAGTCTGCACATATCTGTTTGAATCCCATACATACATAAACCTACCTATTTTTGCTTTCAGGAATTCCATTTCTATTTTGGGAGGAATATAAAATCTTTGACTATTTCCCAGAATGGAAAAACATATTTTCTTTCTTGACCATCTGGTACTATCTCCTTATATTTTATCTCTGTCGACAGGCACTCCAGAGCCCCTTCCCATCTCCCAAGAAGCAGCTACTGGCTGCACCACACAGATGGCTTTCTCAAGCCCAACTTCATTTCCATTCTTAATGTTTCTGCATTTCCCAGTGTCCTGTAGGTAGAGTAAGGGTATTAGATGTGTCCCTGGCTCTGGTCGCCCTTGAAGGTGGGTCCAGGCCTCAGGCCAAGCACCCACTGTGTGTTATGTGGCTATGGAACAGAGAGGAAGCAGAAAGAGAAGAGAAAGAGAGAAGGAAAGAGCTGGAAAGGGGAAGGGCTAGCATCCTCTTTATATGGTCTCTGGGGTGTGAGATGGACACTGGGTGGAAAAGGGGAGCTTGTGGTAAGAGTAATAATCAGAAGTTCAAGTCAGGTACAGTGGTATATGCTGTTAATACCAGCACTCGGGAGGCAGAGGCAGAGGCAGAAGCAGAGACAGAAGCAGGTAGATCTCTATGAATTTGAGGCTAGCCTAGTCTACATAACAAGTTCCAGGCCAATCAGGGATATATAGTGAGACCCTACCTCAAAAGAAATATCAGAACTTCAGCAAGACTGGTGGTCAGGGGACGGTGAATCTCAGTTCAGCCATAGTCTCTTTAGGGCTGGAAGTGAGAGGGGGCCAGAAACGTAGCCCATATCCTCACCATGCTGCTGAGTGAGGCCCGTGTGAAGCCCAAGTGTGCCCATGTGGTTCACACTCACCAAGATGCCAACCTATTGCAGCCTGTTGTGCGAGGCAGGAGGGTCTAAGCCTAGTGGGTTCCTAGAGAATAGCAGAACTCAGTGCTGCGGTTGCTACATCCCCGAAAGCCAGCCCCATTCAGTCCTGTTTCCCAGTGACACCCAGCCCAGTCCACAATCCTACCAGACCCACACCTTACCAAATTGCTAATTCATTGCATTGACATGCAATTTACATACAGTAATTGCAGGTGTGGATGCTTCAGTCTGACCGATATAGACTAAAATCAGAGCCCTAGTCTTGAGTGGAAGCAGATGTCGCCCAGAAAGCTGCGTTGAAGTCGAGCTCTAGCCAAGGGAAGCCGTCCCTCAGATCTCCATGGCTGTAGTCTGTTTCTGGACTCCGGATTCTGTCCCATTGCTATTTCTCTTCGCAGCAGTTCCGTACTGCTTTGACTCCTCTAGTGTCACATTTACTGAAGCTGCTAAAATCCCCCAGGCTTCTCAGGGTTCCAAGGCCTCTGTATTCCCATTAAGCTCTCTGTTGGCTAGATGATTTCTACACAGGACCCTGCTGGGATTTTGTCTAGAATGACTTGGACCTAGGGTCATTTAAGAATGGGCTTGACAGTGCTGAACCTTCTGCTCCAAGATCCAGGTTTCAGTCTGTTCATGGTACTGCAATGTGAGGATTTTTTTTCCTGGAGATGTCCCCTACGGGATTAAGAAAGGCCCTTTCCATGGGGCTGGAGAGATGGCTCAGCCAGTAAGAGCACTGACTGCTCTTGCAGAGGAGCTGGGTTCGATTCCCAGCACCCACATGGCAGCTGAGAACCGTCTTTAACTCCAGTTCCAGGGGAATCTGACGCCCTCTTCTGACCTCCGAGGCATTGCACAACATGGGTGCACCAACCTGTATGCAAACAGTACACTAATACACATAAAATAATAATGATAATAAGTTTTAAAAAAGAAAGGCCCTTTTCAGCTTTACTTTGCCAAGAAATTTTTAAAGGATACATGTTGAATTTTATCATTTGTTTTCTTCTGCCTTCCTGGGATGATATTAGGATGTTTCTTCTTTGTTATATTAAAATAATGGGTCAAGTTGAGTGAAATTCAAATGTTAAAAGAATCTTGCATTTTAAGAATAAGTCTGCTTGGAATGAGCCCTGGAGATATCCCAGAATTCTTCAAGTCAGGACCCACTCTGCTTGAACACTCATCCAGGGCCTCTCTTCATGAGATGCTGTGGAGGAACAAGATGGGGGAGTGGTTTCTAAACAGCAGAAATAGACTTCACTGTTCAGGAGGCTGCAAGCCTAAAGGTGGCTACAGATCCGGTGTGGAGAGACCGTCTATTTTTTGGCTTGTAGAGACTCCATACCCTCACACAGAGGCAGAAGCTGTCTGACTCTCTGTGGCCTTGTACATAGAGGCATTAACCCTGATCACAAGGGCCCCATCTGCGTGTTTGAATCTCCTCCCCAAAGGCTTTACCCCTAACACTACGACCTTGGGATTAGCGTTTCAAGCTCTGGATGCTGGAGAAGCATGGATATGATGCCACAGCAGTCTCCATGTATTCACATTGCCCTTCGGTTTTCTTGGATGTCTTCTGCAGTTTATGGTTAAATTTGTCCTGGGTATCTTATACTTTTGTTGCTATTATAAATTGCATCTTAGTTACTGTCTATTATTGTGACAAAAACACTGACTAAAACCAGCTTGGGGAACAAGGGGTTTATTTCATCTTACTCTTCCAAGTGACAATCCATCACTAAGGGAAACTAAGGCAGGAACTTAAGCAGGGCAGCACCCTGGAGACAGGAACTCAAGCACAGACCACAGTGGAGTGCTGCTTACTGGCTTGCTTCCTGGCCTGTGTTCGACCTGCTTTCTTTTTTTTTTAATTTTTATTTATTTATTTTTTTTAAATTTTTTTATTATTATTTATTTATTTTTGTATGTGTATGAATGTAGTGTCTGCATGCAGGTCTGTGCACCCATGTCGTGCAATGCTGCGGAGGTCAGAAGAGGGTCTCGGATTCCCCTGGAACTGGAGTTCTCCTGGAATTGGAGTTACAGACGGTTTTAGCCGCCATGTGGGTGCTGGGGATCGAACCCGGGTCCTCTGCAAGAGCGTCGGTGCTCTTAACCGCTAGGCTATCTCTCCAGCCCCTATTTGCATGAATGTACATGCAGGTTGGTGCACCTGTGTCATGCAAGGCCGCGGAGGTCAGAAGAGGGTCTCACATTCCCCTGGAACTGGAGTTCTCCTGGAATTGGAGTTTCAGACGGTTCTCAGCTGCCATGTGGGTGCTGGGGATTGAACCTGGGTCCTCTGCAAGAGCAGTCGGTGCTCTTAACCACTAGGCCATCTCTCCAGCCCCGGACCTGCTTTCTTATCCAACCCATGACTATTTTCCCAGGGGTGCCACTACCCACAGTGTGCTGGCTCCTCCCACGACACTCACCAATCAAAAAAAAAAACGGCTCACAGACATAGCCATAAGCCAATCCAATGGAGACAATTCCCCAGTTTGGGGGGAGGGGGTCCCTTCCCTCCTCCCAGGTGTGTCAGGTTAACATCTGAAGCTATCTAGCACAAATAGTATCTTTAGGGTTGACTTTCCAGTTGTTTCTTGCTAGCATATAGAAAAGTAATTGATTTTGCATATAGACCTTATTTTTTTTCCAGATTTCATTTTATTTTTATTTTTATTTTTTTTTTATTTTATTTATTTCTGTATGTGTATGAATGTACTGTCTGCATGTAGGTTTGTGCACCCATGTCGTGCGATGCCTCAGAGGTCAGAAGAGAGTGTTGAATTCCCCTGGAACTGGAGTTCTCCTGGAATTGGAGTTACACACGGTTCTCAGCCGCCATGTGGGTGCTGGGGATTGAACCTGGGTCCTCTGTAAGAGGGGTCGGTGCTCTTAACCACTAGGCCATCTCTCCAGCCCTCATTTTATTTTTAAATTACATGTATATGTGTGTCTATGTGTGGGTACATGCACATGGGCCCAGGTGCTTATGGAGGCCAAAAGAGGGCATCGGATTCCCTGGAATGGGAGTTATAGGTGCTTGTGAGCCACCCATCAAGGGTTCTGGGAACTGGACTTGGGTCCTTTGCAAGAGCAATACAGCCTTAACTACTGAGCAATCTCTCCAGCCCCCAGACCTTGTATTCTTTTCACTTTTTTAATATTTTATTTATTATTTTTATTTTATGTATGAGAGTGTATTGCCTGATATATGTAAGTCCACCTATGTTGTGCAAAGCCCTCAGGGGTCAGAAGAGGACATTGGGTCCCTGGAACTGGAGTTACAGATGGTTGTTAGCTGCCGTGTGGATGCCGAGAACTGAACCCACGTCCTCTGCAAGAGCAGCCAGTGCTCTTAACCACTGAGCCATCTCTCCAGCCCTTTTGTTATTGTTTTTAAGTCAGAGTCTCATATAGCCCATGCTGCCCTTGAACTCCCTTTGAAACAAAGGATGACCTTGAACCTTGACCTTCCACTACCAGGGTGCTGTGATTACAAGCCTGTGCCACCCATGCTGAACATACAATGCACTATTTGGCCTTTCTATGTTCATTTACTTTTTTAGTAGAAATGAAATTTGGGTACTTTTTGTATTTATTCAGGGTTTTCTACATCCACATCCATAATCACATTGTCTATGAATTTGAACAGATTTGCTGCTTCTCTAGTATATACACCTTTTTTTTCCTTTCCTTTTTTTTCTTTACACCTTTTTTTCTCTCTTGTTATTGCATTGGCTAGGACTCGTGGCATAGGGATTAGACACCCTGTTTTCTCAGCATGACAGAGTTAATGAGAGAGTGGCACAAGAAGTCAGGCTCCAACATCCCCAGAAGTCACCCAAGTCAGTGTAATTCAAGACTTTGACCAGAGAGCTGTAGAAGGGGCCTGCTTCCTACAGCCCACTGACAAAAATCTGTCTACTCAAGAACTTTGAGCACTCCTAGATAAGAATAGTGTCTTCACGTTTTGGTCTCACTCCTTGAATGCTAATTTGAAACAATATTTTCATCTGTTTATGCCTCATTTTAACATCTTTGCCTCTTCTCATTCTTTATACGTGACTTTTGCTCTTTGTCCTAATGTGCACAAGCTCCTCATTTATAATATATCACGATACTTTCTCCTAGAGTTGTGGTTACTTTCAACTTTACTTCTGATTTTCTTCACTGTTTAAAAGCTTTGGCCCTCAGGCCTGTGGACCTTTCCTTTCCTTGGGTCCCAGTGAGATCACAGATCCCTGCATCTGGGTGAGGCATTCACCTTTCTCCCAGCACCTGTGTGCATTCATCTCTCACATTAGATGCCCTGCCCACTAGAGGCTGACTCAGGGAAAATAAAAATGGGTTGCTCTCATCTCCGACCCCAGGATGCCCAGAACCCACACTAATGAGTCAAAGCCCAGATTTGCTTCAGAAATACGACCTTTGTCATAGACATTGAGATTCCCAGTGTCCTGTATCTGGATTTCTGCTGTCTCAAGTCCATTTGTCTATTCCTGCACTGGCCCAAGGCCAGGTCATTTCTGGAAGGGTTATAAGGCTGGCACCATCTGCACCCTTTGTCATGGTTTTCTGGCTATATCTGAGGATCTCACAGAGGAACCCCCATGGCAAAGACTTGTGTGTGTGTGATGTTTAGTGACCTTTTAGCTTTACTCCATTGCTTTTCTTGTATAAAATGAAAAGAAACTGTTGGCCCTATCCCTCTGTCACCTGCTGGGAGGTGGTACTGGGCACACCCAGCTCACCATCCTGAAAGGGTGGCATCCAAGGCAAGAGCAGGAGGGATGTTTTAGCTTGCTACTGCTTTGTCCTGTAGCTCGTGCTATTGTTTGACTGCACAATGAGCATACTTCCCTCCTGCAAGGAGCAGCCAAGTCACTTTACGAAGCAGTGTTTTTCAAAACAGGAGCCACCTCTCACATGGCTTCTGTGGGGAGGGGAGGGGAGGGACAGGCTCCAGTCTGCAAATTATAGCTCAGTGCCTTAATATGCCCTAAAAATACCTCCCATTTGCATCTCCTGCCAGCCAGCGTTACAGAGTCTTTTTTACTTGAGGATTTACTTGAGGGTTTCTGGGGCAGCGATGGCAGTGGTGCCGAGGCTCTGATCCGAGTTCCCTCTCAGTCTGTTCCAGCTCCACACCGCCTTCCATGAAGAGAGGAAACCGGAAGGTACAGGAAGAGAGATAAACTCTGACAAATGGAGCAGCCTCTGCCCCACATGTCAGCTCTTGAGCTTTGTCTTTGTTTTTAGAATAAAGAAAGGGGTCCATGATTGTTTTTTCTTGTGGCTAATTTGAGATTCCGGTTATTTAAGGAGACAGCAATGGAAGCCAGATGACTCAACTCCACGATGAGGAGCAATTTCCTTAAAAGACCTCTGGGTTTGTGGGAGCGTGAACCAGCATGCCCGTTCACAGCACCTCACGCCCAGGGCTGCTGTTCGCAGACACCAAACTACGAGGCAGAGAACCGAGTCTAAAAATATTCTGCTTGACCATCAGGGCAGCTCCTGCTCACCAGGACCAGCAGAAGCCACAGCTTGCCCATGTTGGCTGAAGGGAGGCAGGGCTCAGAGTGAACATGCTGCTGAGCCTGGCATCACTAAGGCTGTCCCTGCAGCCTGCCACCTGCAGTCAGAGGATGTGCTGTCTTCTGCTCCTGGTGCAGTCTCCACGTGTGCTCTCCAGTGGGTTCAGAAGCTGTGGGTCCTGCAAGCTGGCTGAGCTCTCTACACTGTGCTTAGACTTTGGTCCACAAGGAGCTCGGGATCCCTTTGGGTGGTTGCCTTCTACTTTTGAGGAAGCATTCCCACAGGAGTCCTGAGAGCCAGCCTGAGATACCAGGACCACAGAGGAAATCCACTGCTCAACTTCCAGACAGTGGGCTGATACTTGTCTCAGATCTAGGCCTGTGGCACTCCCCTCTGGCTGTCCAGCTAC
Organism: Rhizomys pruinosus; assembly: GCA_009823505.1. Classification (NCBI taxonomy): domain Eukaryota; kingdom Metazoa; phylum Chordata; class Mammalia; order Rodentia; family Spalacidae; genus Rhizomys; species Rhizomys pruinosus. The sequence continues at coordinate 2,361,886 of VZQC01000392.1, forward strand.
ACATGGACGGGCCCTAGGACAAGGCAGGGCAGCTAGCCTCAGAGAGAGCCTTCTTCCTGATTCTGAGCCTGCTGTGTGCACGGGGAAGTCACTGGGCACAATGTCCTGTCTCTCTCATGGCCCATGGCAGCCTGTACCTCTAGGAAAGAGCCCAGTTCAGGAGCAGCAGCAGGCAAGAACTGAGGAGGGGGCTCTTCCCCTGTCCCTGAAGCAGGTCACTTCACCTGCATCCTCAGCCCCTCCCCAGGGCCAGTCCAGGTTTTGACATCCCAGGGCTTCAGGATGAAATTCTACTCTGCCAGCTCTGTGCAACAGGGGTCCCAGTGAGCACACGTGGGCGCCGTGGCCCTGGCTGGCTACATGTAGGCCGAATCCTGTTTTATCCACAGAAGGCTATGTGTCTGGACACAGAATTTGGGGTCATGTCTGTGTCCCTAAACGTGGTATGGACCCTCTATATTCTAGAAAGAACCTGATGTCTGCCTATGCTTGCATTCCCTTTGTTCTCCCTCTCTGCAGCCTGCAAGCACTCCAGGTTGGGGCCTCTTGAAGTCACCTGCCCGTCTTTCATTGTTTGACGCCTATTCTCAGAAGCCAACATTTTATACACTGTATCTCTTTTGGTTACTTCTGGTCACTTCAGACAGAGTAAATAGTGCTAGACCATCTGGACTGGAAGTGAGGTCTCTTGTTCGGATCACCTCAATCTCTCTATCACAGAGCAATCGTAGACCCAGATGTCTGTGAGGTCTGAGGACATGGGTTGACTGGTTTCTTGTGTGAGTTAGGACTTTTCTTCTTTGACCTGACACAGGGCATGGGCTTGATGCGCTCAGCATGGACCCAACTCCTAGAGTTGGATGCCTGGAGCAGCACTGACCCTCAGGAGGGAGCTTCCTGCTCTGATGTCAGAGGCTAGCTTCTAGCTAAGGTGATGTCTGCTCTAGTGCACATGCCCAATCTCCCATTAAAGCAGTTATGAAAACAGAAGAAAAAGATGAACACTCTTTCTCTAGTGAAAGGCATTTGAAGACAGTTTAACATGAATGGTTGTTTGTGTGATGAATGAATGAAGGATGAATGGCTAATTCCCAGGCCTGGGCCTGTACCCACACAAGGTCAGTCTCCTTGCTGTGTGACACTGGTCACAACTGAGCTCTGCAGGGGCCTGCCTCAGTGGCTGCTCCTCAGCCCTCCTCAGTGCTCCTGCCTCGCACCCCTGCCTAGCACCACCCTTGCCTGGCCCCTTGTCCCTGTCAGAGCCCAGCCCAGGTGTACCTTGTCTCCCCTCCCCATCTAGCTACTGTGTGGGGCTATTGTCCTTGTCATCTTCAGTGAGGGGCAGGTAGAATGCTACCACCTGAGACAGGCTGGCCTGAGTTTACCTCACCCTGCAGTTGATCCCCCTCAGCATCTGCCCAGAGATAAACTCAGCTGACCATGTGGTCCCTGGAAGACCAGGGAAGAAAAGCCTCAGCTCTAAGCGTCTCCCGGGCCTTCCTCTACCATCTCCATGGAGCTGTGTGAGCAGCCACTAGTAGCCAACCTCGGCTCCTCCCCCACCCTCCCTTCAGGATCCAGGGCTGCTGCCCAGGACTCTATAGCAAGACTCCCTGAGAACTCAGGTGCCTCTGATGGAGGCATGTCTACTTCCACACATTTTGGAGGAGACCCGCCTTTTTGTTGTTTGTTTTACTTATAATTATTTTACCTTAATTTTCCAAACTGGTTATTGTTGGTTCAAAAGACACAGTGACACATGCCTCCCCCCAGCCTAACCCCCGAGAGTTCAGAAGCCCATGCCAAGCCACATGTGAGTCACTCCTCCCTCCAAAGGCAATGGGAACTATGGACTGCTCTTCACCCTGCTTTCCCGACTCATAATGCACTCACCCAACAACTTGACCAGCATAGAAGACGGTGCCCCTGCCTCCAGGGTGGCTGACAGGGGAAAGTTGTGTCTGGTAGCTAGCTAAATTATGCCCCTGGCCTTGTGGGTCATTCTGAAGCCTGAGGAAGAAACGAGCCTGGAAGGAGGAAATGGGAGCTTGCTCAGGGCGGTGGGAGTGGCCGCCCTGCTACCTCCACACCCCATCGGCAAGAACTTCTCTCTAGATGGTGTCTCTCTCCAGAAGCTGCAGCTACCCCACCCAGCACCACACCAAAGGCAGGGGGCCTGATGATGGCTGCAGAGCTGTGAGGCAAGCACAAGAAGAGGCCAGTCTTCATGTGTGGAGCCTACAAGATACATGGCGGGCCGGTGAGGCACAGCACAGAGAGAGGAGCCCAGGGAGGTGTCCAGGCTCTTGCTCTGTGCTGCAGGGGGCCGAGCGGCTGCAATTCCCCTTGGACACGTGCCTTCTGAGGGCCCATGAACCTGTCAGACAGGTCCGCAGGCACTGTCCTGGTGGTTGATTTCAGCTGTCAGGCCTGCTGTTCAGATAGCTGCTTAGACATCAGGAGCATTTAAACCAGCAAGCTGAGTGAAGCAACGGTCCTCTAAGGGCCTGGGCCTGCCTAGTCAACCAAGACCCGGGTTCTGTGGGCCCCTTCCAGGAGGACCTAGCTCTATGGCCCCTGAAGGAGAGTATGCACCCACTTGGGGAGGACCTAGTTCTTCAACATAACAAACCCAGAAAGAACTCACCACCTGGCTGCAGTTTTGTTTAAGACGAGAGTGGGGATGGTCGGCTGTTACCATGTAGCCCATGCTGGTCTCTGGTCAAAGACCCTCCTGGCTTAGCCTCAACATTAGTGCTTATGCCATCACATTGGCTCCTGAAGGGTGCAATGTTTTTTATTGTGTGTGCCTGTGTGTGTCTGTGTTTCTGTATCTGAGTGTCTGTGTGTGGGTATGTGCACTTGTGTGCATATACTCTTGGAGGCCAGAAGAGGGCATCTTATCCTCTGGAGCTGGAGTTACAGAGCATTGTCAGTTGCCCTATGTGGGTGCTAGAAACTGAACTCAGATGCCGGGCGTGGTGGTGCATGCCTTTAATCCTAGCACTTGGGAGGCAGAGGCACACGGATCTCTGTGAGTTCGAGGCCAGCCTGGTCTACAGAGTGAGTTCCAGGACAGCCAGAGCTACAGGGAGACCCTGTCTCAAAAAGACCAAAAAATAAATAAATAAATAAATAAATAAATAAATAGATAAATAAAAATAAAAAAAACTCTGAAAATGTCTTACAGCATCAAATAGTGAGCCAAACTTTGATTCTTTAGGTAAAAATAAACAACCTCATTGTCCTAGTCTGTCTTCCATTGCTGTGACAAAACACTCTGACTGACACCACTTGGGGAGGAAAGGGTTTATTCAGCTTACATCTCCTGGGTCACAGTTCTCACTCAGGGAGCCCAAGGCAGGAACTCAGGGCAGGAACCTGGAGGCAGGAGCTGAAGCACAGGCCATGGA
>VZQC01000392.1:2376453-2506607 GCA_009823505.1 Rhizomys pruinosus
GAATATAGATCTGTGTCCCTCTCCCACCCCTCCCACCCCTCCTGGTTCACCATTTCAGTCAGTTTTCTGATACAGTCTTTCTGTTGTTGTTCTTTTAATATGCATCCCTCTCTACAAGAAATATTAACAACTGGGTTATTGATGCTAACATCCACAGATGAGGGATACTATTTGTCGTTTGTTTTTCTGGAACTGTGTTACTTCACTTAATATAATATCTTCTAGCTCCATCCATTTACCTGCAAAGTTCATGATATCGTCTTTCTTTACTGCTGCCTAGAACTCCATTGTGTACATGTACCACATTTTCTCTATCCACTTGTCAGCTGAGGGGCATTTGGGTTGGTTCCAGCTTTTTGCTATTGTGAACAAAGCTGCAATAAATATAGCTGTGCATGTTTTTCTGCAGTAAGATGAGTCTTGTGGGTATATACCCAGGAGTGGTATGACTGGGTCAAATGGCAAGCTCATTTTGAGTCTTCCAAGGGTTCTCCACACTGCTTTCCATAGTGGCTGTATGAGTTTACATTCCCACCAGCAATGTATGAGTGTTCCCCTTTCCCTACAACCTCTCCAGCACTTGGTCCTGGCCAGTCTTATCAGAGGGAGGTGATATCTTAGAGTGGTCTTAATTTGCATTTCCCTAATTATTAATGACATTCAACAGTTTTTAAGATGTTTCTCAGCCATCTCTAGTTCCTCCTCTGTGAAGTCTCTATTCAATTCTTTGCTCCATCTTTTGAGTGATTCATTTGTTTTCTTTCTTCTTTGTTTTTTGAGTAGTTTGTATATTCTGGAAATTAATGCTTTGTCAGATGTATCTGCAGTGAAGGTTTCCTCCCACTCAGTGGGTTTTCTCTTCACTTCCTTTATTGTTTCTTAGATGCTAACTTCTTTACAGCTACACAGAAGGAGCCTGTCATCTCTCTCTCCCAGGACCCAGCCCAACCCCTCTCCCATCCCCAGCTAACCTTCCTTTGCCCCATACTAGTACCTCCTCATGCAACTAGGGTAGAATTGCACACAAATGGGTGGGAGGAAGAGCCCACCCAGCAGGAATCTCAAGTAAGGGGCCAATGAGCCTCCCTAACCCCTCCTTTTCTGAGGAACATACAACAGGCATTTGTGAACAGCTCTTGCAAGCGGGGAACAGCTGAACTAAGAAGGATGGCAGTTGCCTTGCTCAGAGGACCATCACACCGCAGACCCCATCCGTGCCTCCCTGACCCAGCCTGCCCACCTTGCCAGTCTGTTTCTCAGATAAATGCCACTTCTTTGACCTTGCTGTCTTTTTTTTTTCTGATTAAAAAGCAATAATTACTGAAAGTAACTATGTGTCCTTTTCCACCAAAATTAATGTAAATGCCATTATGTAAAATGCTTTTACTTTACAAAAAGAACTTTTGTGACATTGTATACCTTTCAACTTTTTTTTTTTTTAAGAAAACTTCCTGTTTTTCTTCCAATGTGTTTTTCTCTTCTTTTTAAACTTTCTGGTCACTGTACAACTTTGTTCTGACCACATTTATTTTCCTAAGTTCTTTTGTAATTAAATATTGTATTTTTGGTTTGCACCAAATGATTCAAAAGTTACCTCAACCAAGAAAGAAGCCCACAGACCAACCTCCACCAGATGGGCTGGCTTAGAGTGCTCTTGGCAGAATGCACCCAAGTCCTGCCAACTTGGTTGTCCTGTATCCTAAAAATGGACACTGGGAGGGCCTGGAGAGATTGCTCAGTGGTTGAGAGCACCAACTGCTCTTGCAGAGGACCTGGGTTCGATTCCCAGCACCCACATGGTGACTGAGAACTGTCTTTGACTCCAGTTCCAGGGGAATCCAACACCCTCTTCTGACCTTCACAGCATTGCACAACATGGGTGCACCAACCTACATGCAGACAGTACACTCATATACATAAAAAATAATAAATAAATTTTAAAAATGGAAGCTGGGAGAGTTGGACTTCATGCCCTCTGCATCTGGAAATGGACAGACTTTCAAAGGAAGAAGACCACATCCTTCCAGCTGAATCGATGTTCAAGGTGAAGGACATTTGGTGGGAAATTCTGCTCAGAAAAAAAGATAAATTGGGAGCTGAGGAGATGACACATTCAGTAACACGCTGATAAAGTGGGGACAATGAGTTTGATCTTCTGAGCCACCTTAAATTAAGAAAACCAGGCACAGAGGAGAGCACTTGCCATCTTTCCCTGGGGAGGTGGAGACAGGCAGATCCTTGGTGCTCCCTGTCCAGATCGTCTAGCCCAGTTGCTGGGTTTCAGGCCAATGCAGGATATCCAAGGTCGTCCTCTGGTTTCCACATACACACATGTACCTACACACGCATATTTGGACACACATGAACACACATGCAAAGATAAATTCAGCTCGCAAGCATGACGATCACTTTATTAGTTGATCGATCACTTCTACCCAATATATTTGTTACATGGTGGACTCCAAATAAGGCTTTTTTTTTTGTCTTTTCGAGACAGAGTCTCCCTGTAGCTCCAGCTGTCCTGGAACTCACTCTGTAGACCAGGCTGGCCTTGAACTCACAAAGATCTGCCTGCCTCTGCCTCCCAAGTGCTAGGATTAAAGGCATGCGCCACCACACCCGGCATCCAAATAAGTTTTAAAACTCTTTGAAAATGGCTTCTTAGCAGTTGAATACAGCCTATAGTGATGAGAATGTATTTGAAGTATTTATTTTCTTAGGATAGTGAATGCCCATGGTAGATCACTCCTGTAATCCTAGTACTTAGGAGGCCCATTCTAGGCCAGCCTGGGCTAGCTACATGGAAGACTGTCTCGAAAGACAAACAGCAACAGCAGCACCTAAAAGATGAGTACCCAGACCACAACTAGATTTGAGAAAGCCGTGCTGTAGATTTGGTGCAGCATGGAGCCAATGCTTTGGGCTTGGGACTTGACAAATGTTGAAATGTATTTTGCAGAAAAATCTTAAACATTAACCATCCAACCTCATGTTGGCTTGAGAAACGTAATCTTCAGTGAAGACATAAAAACAACTCCAAAATTCTACTTCATTATGCTCCTCTGAGAATGTAATTAAGCAATCACAGAATGGAAGTGGCTTTTTGCTACAGCATTTGGCTACCACTCTTAACCACTATAACTTTTGGATATATAATTTTAAAAACCAGCGTGAAAGGAATGTATGCGCACTGGTAATGTTTCCCACTCCTGTCACATTTTATGTAAAACAAACATCTATTTTAAGAACAATTTTCATATTTATCTTGGTTTTAAATTTTAAATGATTAATTTGCATTCATTTGCATAATCCTGTATTCTCATAGCTTTAAGCAGCATCTCTTTGTGTGGTGCTGTGAGTGAAGCAGGGGGTTGCCCACTCCGTTCCCTTCACCTCTCATCACTTCTTTTGGGACTTAGAGTTCACTGTCAAATCTATGAATGCTATCACTTGTTTTCTCAATTTTAAATAATCCTATTCCCCACCTACTTTCATTCCAAACCTCTGTTAGGTTTATGACTTCTCTATGCTTATAAAATTATCACTTTTTAAAAGACTGATTTTTTTTTTTATGTATGTATGCCTACATGTATATATGTGTACCATGTGCATGCAGTGCCCAGGGTGACCAGAAGAGGGTTCACATTCCCTGGAACTGGAGTTACAGTTATGAGTTGCTATATGGTTGTTGGGAATTGGGCCTGGGTCCTCTGCCAGAACAGTAAGTTCTCTTAACTGATAAACCATGTCTCCAGCTCCAGTTCATCACATTTTTTAAAAATTTTTTTATTTATTTCTGTATGTGTATGAATGTACTGTCTGCATGCAGGTTTGTGCACCCATGTTGTGCAATGCTGCAGAGGTCAGAAGAGGATGTCGGATTCCCCTGGAACTGGAGTTCTCCTGGAATTGGAGTTTCAGACAGTTCTTGGCCACCATGTGGGTGCTGGGGATCGAACTCGGGTCCTCTGTAAGAGTGGTAGGTGCTCTTAACTGCTAGGCCATCTCTCCAGCCCAGTTCATCACATTTTTATAAACTGGTTTCAACCACTTTTGTTCTGTAGTGACAACTAGATTCAAATCTTCCTGCTTGTGCTGTTGATGCTTTAAAATTCAATTCCTAGTCAGCTGAAGTGACCCAGATTACAGGAATGATAGTGCCCTCTTGAGTTTTCATCTGTTATGTTTGTCAGTTATCTGCTGCAGTGACAGTTTAGCTGGGTATAAAACTGACCTTCAGGGCTAGAGAGATGTCTTGGAGTTTAAGAGCACTGGCTGTTCCTGCAGAAGACCAGGTTTGAATCCCAGCACTAACATGACAGCTAACAACTGTCTATAACTCCAGTTCCTGGGAATCTCACACCCTCTTCTGTCCTCTGGGGGCATTGTATGACACAGGTGCACTTATATACATGTAGGCAATACACTCATACACATACAATAAAAATAAATAAGCCAGGTGTAGTGGCACACATCTTTAATCCCAGCACTCAGGAACAGAAGCAGGTGGATCTCTGTGAGTTCGAAATCAACCTGGTTTACATAGTGAGTTCTAGGACAATTGGGGCTATAGGGAGACCTTGTCTCAAAAAAAAGACCAAAAAATAAAACAAAATAAATAGCCGGCCATGGTGGTGCATGCCTTTAATCTCAGCACTTGGGAGGCAGAGGCAGGCGGATCTCTGTGAGTTCAAGACTGGACTGATCTATATTCTGAGTCTTAGGCCAGCTGGGGCTACAGGGAGACCCTGTCTCAAAAAAAAAAAAAAGCCAATAAATAAATAAATAAATAAATAAATAAATAAATAAATATTTAAAAAGACCTTTAGGCCACCCTCCCCTGGAATGCTATAGCACCCTTTGGGTCAGTGGTTACTATGAAGTCTGAGGCCAGACTGAGTTTCCACTTTATAACCAACTTGATATTCTTGCTGGACTGATAAATTTAAAGAAATGTTTAAAAATTACATTTCTGGGCTGGAGAGATGGCTCAGCGATTAAGAGCACCAACTGCTCTTGCAGAGGACCCGGGTTCAATTCCCAGCACCCACATGGTGGCTAAGAACTGTCTTTAACTCCAGTTCCAGGGGAATCCAACACCTTCTTCTGCTGATTGCATGACATGGGTGCACCTACTACTTACATGCAGACAGTACATTCATACACATAAAAAAATAATAAAATTTTTTAACTAAAAAAATAAAAAATAAATTTCTGCTGGGTGTGGTATGCAACACTTGGGAGGTAGAGGCAGGTGAATCTGAGTTCAAAGCCAGCCTGGTTTACATAGTGAGCTCCAGGCTAGCTGGGACTAAAGAGAGACTCTGTTTCAAAAAGACAAAAAAATTAATTTCTAAGTCATAGTGTCAACAACTCTATGGAGTATTCATTTTTCTTGAGATGCAGTGTGACTTTAAATCTACAAGCTTTACTTTTCTTTCCTTATGAAGCGTGCTGTTGAATAACTGTTCTGTTTTGTTCATGAAGTATTCCTCCTCAGGGTGTGCCATGCTCAAGTCAACTTCTTTTGACTGCCTTCCCTTTGGGACATTTTCTCTTCAACTACCTTTCTTTTCTTTTTTTAAGGATCATTCCTCAATGTAATCAAAGCCATATACAAGAAACCCACAGCCAACATCATCCTAAATGGAGAAAAGTTGGAAGCATTCCCCTTAAAGGCAGGAACATGGCAGGCTGTCCACTATCGCCACTACTCTTCAATATAGTGCTTGAAATGCTTGCTAGGGCAATAAGGCAAGAAAGCGAAATTAAAGGAGTACTAATTGGAAAAGAGGAAGTAAAACTATCCCTTTTTGCAGATGATATGATAGTTTACCTAAGGGTAAAAACTCCATCAGAAAACTCTTAGAAATAATCAAAAGTTTCAGTAAAGTGGTGGGATACAAAGTAAACCTAGAAAAATCAGTAGCCTTCCTTTACACCAACATTAAGCAACTGGAGAAGGAATATAATGAGACCTTCCCAATCACAATAGCATAAAAAAAATACCTAGGAATAAACCTAACCAAAGACACCAAAGACCTCTACGACAAAAAATTTAAAACCCTGAAGGAGATTGAAAATTACATCAAAAGATGGAAAGACCTCCTATGCTCATGGATTGGAAAAATTAATACAGTAAAAATGTCCATTATACCCAAATTAATATACAGATTCAATGCAATCCCAATCAAAATCCCCATGAGCTTTTTCACAGACTTAGAAAAAAATCCTTACATTCATATAGAAAAACAAAAGACCCCAAATAGCTAAAGCAACCCTGAGTGAAAAGTGCAATACTGGGGGGATTACATTACCAGACTTCAAGCTATATTACAGGGCTATAGTCATAAAGACAGCCTGGTACTGGCAAAAAAAAAAGAAAATGAAACAAGCAGGACCATTGACCAATGGAACAAAATTGAAGATCCAAATTTGAGCTTATATAACTTCAGCCACTTCATATTTGACAAAGGGGCCAAAAAAATTCAATGGAGGAAAGATAGCATCTTTAGAAAATGGTGTTGGCAAAACTGGACCACCATTTGTATAAGAACAAAATTAAACCCCTACCTCTCACCCTGTACGAAAATAAACTCCAAGTGGATCAAAGATCTCAACCTAAAACCTGAAACCCTGAAGGTGATAGAAGAAAAAGTCGGCAGCAACCTACAAGACATAGGTGTAGGAAAAGCCTTTCTAAATCAAACAGCAGCTGCACAGGAAATAAGGACAACAGCTGACAAGTGGGACTTCATCAAACTCAAAAGCTTTTGTACAGCAAAAGAAACAATCAAGGAAGTGAAGAGAAAACCCACACAGTGGGAGGAAACCTTCACCACCAACACATCAGACAAAGTGTTAACATCCAGAATATATAAGCTACTTGAAAAGCAAAGAAGTAAGAAAACAAATAACCTACTCAAAAGATGGTAAAGAGCTGAACAGAGTCTTCACCAGTAAGGAAGTAAAGATGGCTGAGAAACATCTTTAAAAGTGTTTCACATCATTAATAATTAAGGAAATTAAATAATTAAGCAAATTAAAACCACACTAAGGTATCATCTCACTCCAATAAAAATAGCCAAGATCAAGAAAACAAAAGACTAAGATATCATCTTACTCCAATAAGACTGGCTAGGATCAAGAAAACAAATGATACCAAGTGCTGGAGAGGTTGAGGGGAAAGGGGAACACTCATCCACTGCTGGTGGGAATGTAAATTCGTGCAGCCACTATGGAAAGCAGTGTGGAGAACCCTTGGAAAACTTGGAATGAACTTGCCACCTGACCCAGCCATACCACTCCTAGGCATGTACCCTTAAGACTCACCCCACCGCAGAGATACGTGCACGGCCATGTTTATTTCAGCTCTCTTCACAATAGCAAGGAGCTGGAACCAACCCAAATGCCCCTCAACTGATGAGTGGATAGAGAAAATGTGGTACATCTACACAATGGAGTTCTATGCAGCAGTAAAGAAAGATGACATCATGAGCTTTGCAGGAAAATGGCTGGAGCTAGAGGACATCATGCTGAGTGAAGTAACACAGTCCCAGAAAAACAAANGGGCCACAAGGAAGTGTGTGCACGTCGGAATGGCTGGCGGACACTTGCGATGAGGTTGTGTGGCGATGTGGACATCTTCGCTGTAGGGCACACTAGGGCAGTACCCTAGAGGCACATGATGTACGTGGTGGGGATGGGGGCGTTCTGGTAGCGTGGGGCTCGGGCTGCTCAGTGACATCGGATCAATATCAATTCTTGCTTGCTGTGTGACTGTTTCTGAGAAGATACTCCTATTCATCCAGGTAGAGGGGGCTCCAACATATCAAAGACAAGATTCTGTCCAAATTCAGCTGGAAGAAGCAATAACTTTATTGGAGTTGCTTAAAGGAGCAGAGGGACTCGGGGCAGGGCAGCTGGCTACAGCACCAGGTGGTCCCACCCCAGCCAACTCTCTCTTATGTAGTGGGGATTATGATCATAGGGAGAACAGGAGCCTTGTGAAGATCTGAGGCCTGTGAGCCAAGTGGTGGGAACTCCTTCTCCCACTACAAGGGAATATTAATGGATCTATTTCTTGACATTGTATGTAGGTGATCACAGCTGCTCTGCTTCAAGAAGGCAATAGTCATGTCCACCTGAAGGAAAAAGTTACCCTCCCCTGCTTACACCTTTAGACCTCAGGGATTAGGCTGCCAGGACTGCTGACCAGGTAGCGGGCTGGCTGGCCCTGCAGGTAGGCTCTCCTGGGTTCCTAAGGGCTCTGTCTCCTCCCAAGACCCTAGTCTACCCATAGCAGAGTCCTGGAACGGAGACCATCTGGGCCAGTGGTGGGTTTAGTGTAGCCCATGTTCTCAAGGCTAAAAGACCAGGCAGAGGCCTATAATGTTGACCAGGCTCTGGAACAGGAAGAGATGCTGAAAATGAGAGGAACATCTTTGGACTTCAGGAACCCATGAAGAAAACAACAGTGCACTTTCCTACGATCCCAGTAAGGCAGACAGTCTACAGAGGTGGGCAGCCAGTTACCACCAGATGCCTCTCCAGTCCTTTAAGGAAACTGTCCATGATGCCCCATGAATGCTACACCCTCTTGTGAGCAGAGCCCAAGCTTGGCTGCCTAGATCCTCGTGGACTCCTTGGCCAGGCCCTCCTGGCACAGGCTCTGGGTGTTGCCTTCATACGATGTGTGGACTGGGCCTGAAGGGAGGGAGAAGGAGTGGGCCCTGGGTGGGCTCTGCAGTAACAGTAGAGGGCAGCGGACCGCAGAACACTGCTATTGCCCCATTGGTGCACTCTTCTGTCATTGCTGGTCAGGACGTAGAGCACACATGTATTCTCCAGGGCCTATAAGAGATATTACCAAGACCTACTGGTGCATTGAACTAACTAGAGAGCCAGGAATGAAATGGCAGTTGAGCAGCTCTCTGCTTCTGGTGGAAAATATATCCATGGATTTTAAGTTCAGAAACCCAAGAACAGTACAAAAAACTAGCCGGAGTGCATCACAGTCAAATCTTTGAAATCCAACAGTGCTAAAGCTCCCTGGGGACCATGAGGTGACAATCTAGAGGCTGAGAGAGAGGACGCTTCTGCCATCCCATGACCCTACACCTGACCTTCCAGGACAGAGGAGAATGAAGCCACTTTCAGATAGACCAGGCCAGAGGGCTTGTGCCTGGCAGACCCTCATGGCAGGAACATGCAGGGAAATGAAGACCAATGCTCTGGGAGACCCATCTCCACCATGGAGAGGAAAGCAGGCACAGCACCAAGAACCAAGTCCACCTTACGCATCAGGAGCCTGAAAATGAAAATTATAGCAATCATTGTAGGATTGTCCGCACCTGCAAACATCGTGCCCATATGTGACCGCAGCAGGAGAGGGGTGGGCAAGTGGCCTCCTGCATGACTCCTGAAGGTCTCACATTGTTCATGAAAGGTCGCAGTCTCCAAGTCAGCAGACCATGTGAGCAAAAGAGGCCTGTTGTGAAGCCTGGGGCACCACTGAGCATGGACACAAGGGGCACTGTGAACCTGGGTAGTACTGAACACTGATGCAGGGGATGCCATGGACAGTCACAGAGTGCAGATCATGTGACCCTGGAGCAGCACTGAACACTGACGTAGGGGACGCTGTGTTCAGTCACAGAGCATAGGTCGCACGAGTCTGGGAAGTCAGACAGGAAACCCCACCCTGTGATGAAAATCTCAAGCCAATGTTTTTTTTCTGAGACTGGGAGTTGTCTTGGAGTGGCACAAGAGATCATTGCAGGAAGATTAAATGTTTTATGACAGGTTTGTGACTTACAGTACTGTGTCTGTTTGTCAAAACCAACAGCTTGTTGGAGAAGAACAAAGTTGGGGGACTGACACTTCCCACTTTCAAGACTTACCGTGAAGCTACAGTAATCAGGGGAGTGTGGTGTTGGCGAGAGAACAGACGCGATCAGTGGGGCAGAATAGCAAGCCCAGAAATAGATCCCACAGATGGAGCCAGCGGGTCTTCCACAGAGGAGCAAAGGCAGCACGGGAGAGGGAGCAGCTTTCCCTGAAGATGGTGGCGGAAGAACCAGACATCCAAGACTGTGTCCACGAACCTCCTTAGATGGCCTCAGGGGCATCCACGGACCCTCTGAGCTTGGGGGGGTGGCTTCAGGGGGCATCATGGACCAGAGATCCATGCAAAACTAATGCCACCTTACACAGGGAACACTCGCCTGTGGGTGGGGGCTAAGTGAGAAAACCATCCATCGAGGAAAGATTAGATGACTTGGGGGGCCCCCCGTAAGCTGACGTCAACTAGCCACCTCAATCCCCAGCAGTGCCTGCTTAAAGCGATTATCTAAAAAATAAGAGAGGAAGAAGGTAAATAGAAAGAGGAGAGAGGAAGAAAGAAAAGAAGGAAGGATGTGGAAGAAATGATGAAAGGAAGAAGAGAGGAGGGAGGGAGAGGAGGGAGGGAAAGGGAAGGATAGGCAGGAGAGAAGAAAGGAAGGAGAGGAGAAGAGGGGGAGAGAAGGCGGGAGAAAGATGGAAGAAGGAAGGAAAGAAGGGAGGAGGGAGGGAGAAGGAAAGGAGGGAGGTGAGCGGAGGAGAGGGAGAGGAGGAACCGATGACCTAGGCTTCATTCAGACTTTTTTATTTTTGGTCTTTTTGATGAGACAGGGTTCCTGTACATCCCCTGCCTTGAACTCACAGAGATCTGCCTGCCTCTGCCTCCCAAGTGGCTAGGTATTGAAAGATGTGTGCACCAGCCTGGCTTCATTCAGAACTTTAACTGCAAAAGACATTGTTGAGAATGAGAAGACTGAGAGAAGGTATTTTCAAAAGACATATCTGATAAAAGACTATTACCAAATTTAAAATAAAAAGCTCTAAAAGTAAAGAAAAAACTAGAAAGAACAGAATTCAAAGATTTGTAAAGAACTGACATAAGATTCCAAAAGATGTATGCTGGAATCAAATGGCTCATGGAAGATGCTCATATCACATGCTTTACGAGAAATGCAAATTAAAACAAAATTCCACCATACATGTTAGAATGACTAAAAACACGTCACAACATGCCAGTAGCTGGCAGGAGTGTGGAGCAAGCAGAGCTCTTTGCTACTAGTGGAGAATGAAGGCAGTATCACCTTAGGAAGCAAGTTTGTTTTTTTTAACAAAGCGTAAACCAATATGTTTCACACGATGGAATTCAACAATCACATTCCTTGGTATGGACGAAGAAAATAAAAACCTGAAAACTTGTGTCTACATAAATGCCCACTCATCATTGTTGACTGAATTTATAACTGCTAAAAATTAGAAGTGACCAAGATATGCTTCTGCGGTTAATTTTTATTGAGCACATATTATACAACTTATCTTATCATTTTTGACTCATTCCCCTATCCAATGCCCCCCCTCCACATCCCCCTCCCCCCCGCCGCCTTTTATATTCTGTGCTTTTTTTTTTTTTTTTTTTTTTATCTTCTTTTTTTCTCAGTCTTTTTTATTTTTTTTCCTTTGGATCAGAAGTTTACTGTTTTGGTCAGTTTTGGAAGGTTTTTCTTTTTCCTTGTTCTTTTTATATATTTTATTTGCATTAATCTTAAAATATATAAACCTCTCAACATATACAATAAATCCATCATAAATGATAACAAAGTCTGAAAATAAACTAAGTTAATTCCAAACATTTAGGGATTCAATCTTTAATTTTACTTTATTCTTATTTTTATTTTTATGTGTATGAACGTACGTGTCTGCATGTGGTTTGTGCATCCATGTCATGCAATGCGCGGAGGCTCAATAAGAGAGTGTTGGATTCCCCTGGAAGCTGGAGTTTCTCCTGAACATTGGAGTTGACAGATGGTTCCCTTAGCCGCATTTGTGGGTGCTGGAATTGAAACCTGGGTCCTCGTGCTAAGGCGCGTCGGCGCTCTTAATTGCTAGGCCATCCTCTCCAACTCTGGGGTGTTCGCATTTTAACAGTAAAGTTGCTGCAGGTAAAAAGAATGATAATAAAAAAAAAAAATAACTTTACATTCTAATTCTACATGTATGTTTTAATGATTCTTGAAGCTTCTACATAAAGATTTTAATGTAAATTTTAAATCAGTTTACAATGTAAAACTATACATTATTGTGATAGTAAGACTCAGGGATTATACTGAAATTATTCTATAAAGCTATCATAACTTTTTTATTTGTATATTATTCCAAAATACCGGCATATATAACACATACCACAGGACAGTAAGGTCAACAAATAAAAATTCTGGATAAATTAAACTGGTAGGTTATTGCAAAACATAGTTTAGGATTCACAGTTTTTAACAGTAAATTTGCATATGCAGGTATAAAGTGTAACTTTGCGGGTCTCTTGTTTTAGAATATGATCTACATCTCCTCCATCTATAGATAGGTAATTAACAATGTGGAGAATAAGTGGTAAAGAACAATTCAGAGCCATTTATAGATTACATTATAATAGCACAGTTGCTTTCAAATACAATGAAATATAATAAATAAAGTTGTCGATTTTCGCTTATCCTGGGATTTGGTTTGGAGCATGCCAGAGAAGAAGAAGGCATTTCCTTTTTTTTTTTTCTGGAGACTGTGTTACTTCATTTAGTATATGCTTCAAGTTCACCATTTACCATCAAAGTTCATGTATGTCATCTTTTCTTTGACTGCTGCATGAAAACTCCATTGTGTAGATGTACCAATACTTTTTTTTATCACAGTCATCATTTAGGGCATTTGGTTTGGTTCCAGCTTCTTTGCTATTGTGAAGAGAGCTGCAATAACATGAGCTGTACATGTATCTATTGGGTAGGTAAGGATAGTGTCATGTGGGTAATATACCCAGGAGTGTAGCTGCGGTCAGGTGGTAGAGCTCATGTTTAAAGTTTTTTTTTTTTTTTTTTTTTTTTTTTTGTCATTTTTCGAGACAGGTCTCTCCTTAGCCCCAGCTGTCCTGGAATCACTCTTGTAGACCAGGCTGAGTCTTCGACTTAACAAAGATCCCTGCCTCCTCTGCTCCCAAGTGCTAGTATAAAGGCATGCGACCAGCCAAACGCCCGCTTCATTTTGAGTTTTTTAAGCGTTCTCCGACACACTACTTTCCACAGTGGTTTACCAGTTTTACATTCCAACCAGCAGTGATGAAGCTGTTCCCCTTTCCCCACATACCTCTCCAGCATTTGGTGTTTGTTGCTTTTTTTAATTTGATTAGTTATATATATATGTATATTTTCCCCCACCCACCAGAGCTCAATGCATTCTGCCAAACATGCTTTTTCATCTCTTTCTCTAGTCTTTCTCAGATAATGCTCCATGCTGGAGAGTTGACTGTTTTGAGCAAGTTCACTGTTTCAGTCAGTTCTTGAATATCCTTTTGTTTTGTTGTTGTGTTTTTCCAATATGGCATCACTCCCAACTGCTTTGGACAAAAGCTCAAGGGGCTGTGACAAGAAATATACAACTAGGTAATTGGCAAGCTAGACATCAGCAGATGAGGGTATACCATTCGCGTTTGTTTTTGGAACACTCATCCACTGCTGGTGGGAATGTAAACTCGTGCAGCCACTATGGAAAGCAGTGTGGAGAACCCTTGGAAGACTTGGAATGAACTTGCCACCAGATCCAGCCATACCACTCCTGGGCATGTACCCTCAAGACTCACCCCACTGCAGAGATACATGCACGGCCATGTTTATTTCAGCTCTCTTCACAATAGCAAGGAGCTGGAACCAACCCAAATGCCCTCAAATGATGAGTGGATAGAGAAAATGTGGTACATCTACACAATGGAGTTCTATGCAGCAGTAAAGAAAGATGACATCATGACTTTTGATGGTAAATGGATGGAACTTGAAGCAATTATACTAAATGAAGTAACACAGTCCCAGAAAAAAAAAAAAAGGCAAATGGCCTCTCTCATTTGTGGATGCTAACACCAAATCCCCAGTTGATAGGCAAACTGAGCAACTTTATTATTATATTTCATTGTATCTGAAAGCAACTGTGCTATTACAATGTGAATCTATAAATAGGCTCTAGAATTGTCTTACCACTTATTCTCACACATTGTAATTACCATATATAGATGGAGGAGATGTAGTCATATTCTAAAAAGAGAATGCAAAGTTACACTTTATACCTGCATATGCAAATTTACTGTTAAAATGTGAATCTCTAAATGTGTTTAGGAATCAACCTACAGTTTATTTTCAGAATTTTTAATTTTGACTTATGTGTGGAGTTTATATATGCATATTTTGGAATAATATAAAATAAAAAAAGTATTGATAGCTTTATAGAATAATTTCAGTATAATCCCTGAGTTATTGAACTATCACAATAATGTATAGTTTACATTGTAAACTGATTGTAAAATTTACATTAAATTCTTATAGAAGCTTCAAGAAATTACATTAAAACATACATGTAATTTAGAATGTAAAGTTATTTTTTTTTAGTTATATTTCTTTTTACCTGCATGCAACTTTACTGTTAAAATGCGAACCCCCAGAGTTGGAGAGATGGCCTAGCAATTAAGAGCGCCGACCGCTCTTGCAGAGGACCCAGGTTCGATCCCCAGCACCCACATGGCGGCTGAGAACCATCTGTAACTCCAATTCCAGGAGAACTCCAGTTCCAGGGGAATCCAACACCTTCTACTGACCTCCGCGGCATTGCATGACACGTGTGCACAAACCTACATGCAGACGGTACGTTCATACACATAAAAAATAAAAAATAAATAAATAAAATTAAAATGTGAATCCCTAAATGTGTTTTGGAATTAACCTATAGTTTATTTTCAGACTTTGTAATTCCAATTTATGTGTGGATTGTATATATGTATATTTTGGAGTAATATAAAATTAAAGGGAACAAGAAAGAGAGAAAAACCTGTTCAAAGAACTGACCAAAACAGTAAACTTCTGCATCCAAAGGAAAAAAAAAAAAAAGACTGAGAAAAAGATGCAAGACAGGACTTAACATGCATGCAGAATCCATGGGCTCTGGCGGGGGGGAGGGGGGATTGTGAGGGGGGGCATGGATAGGGGAATGAGTCTAAATTTGATTAAGAAATGTTGTATAAAATGTGCTCAATAAAAATTAACCGCAGAAGCATATCTTGGTCACTTCTAATTTTTAGCAGTTATAAATTCAGTCAACAATGATGAGTGGGCATTTATGTAGACACAAGTTTTCAGGTTTTTATTTTCTTCGTCCATACCAAGGAATGTGATTGTTGAATTCCATCGTGAACATATGGTTAGCTTTGTAAAAAAAACAAACTGCCTTCCATGGTGATACTGCCTTCATTCTCACTAGTAGCAAAGAGCTCCTGCTGCTCCACACCCTGCCAGCTCTTGGCATTGTCTGTGACTGTTTTTAGTCATTCTAACATGTGTATGGTGGAATTTTGTTTTAATTTGCATTTCTCTAATAGCATGTGATATGAGCATCTTTCCATGAGCCATTTGATTCCAGCATACATTCTTTGGTGAAATGTCTATTCAGTTCTTTTACCAATCTTTGAATTCTGTTCTTTGTTTTCTTTTTTAGTTTTAAGAGCTTTTTTAATAATTTGGATAATAGTCTTTTATCAGATATGTCTTTTGAAAATACCTTCTCTCAGTCTTCTCATTCTCAACAATGTCTTTTGCAGTTAAAGTTCTGAATGAAGCCAGGCGTGGTGGCACACATCTTTAATCCTAGCACTTGGGAGGCAGAGGCAGGCAGATCTCTGTGAGTTCAAGGCCAGGGAGATACAGGGAGACCCTGTCTCAAAAAGACCAAAAAAAAAAAAGTTCTGAATGAAGCCTAGGTCATCGGTTCCTCCTTCCCTCCCTCCCTCCCTCCCTCCCTCCTTTCCTTACTCCCTCCCTCCCCCCTTTCTTCCTTCCTTCTTCCCTTCCTTTCTCCCTCCTTCTCTCCCTCCTTCCTTCCTTCTTTTTCTTCCTTCCTTCTTTCCTTCCTTTCTCCCTCCCTCCTTCCCTCCCTCCCTCCTTCCTTCCTTCTTTCTTTTCTTCCTTCCTTCCTTCTTTTCTTTCTTCCTCTTTCCTTCTTTTATTTTACTTTCTTCCTCCTCTTATTTTTTTTTGAATAATCGCTCAGCAGGTGCACTGCTGGGGATTGAGGTGGGCAGTGACCTCAGCCCGCCTCACCATCATCAATCTTTCCCTCATGGATGTAGTCTTCACTGAGCCCACCCACAGGCGCACGGGGTTCCCTGTGTAAGGTGGGCATTTCGGAGTTTTGCATGGATCTCTAGGTCCATGATGCCCCTGAAGCCAGCTCAGGAGGGTCCGTGGATGCCCCTGAGGCCATCTAAGGAGGTTCGTGGACACAGTCTTGGATGTCTGGTTCTTCCGCCACCATCTTCAGGGAAAGCTGCTCCCTCTCCCGTGCTGCCTTTGCTCCTCTGTGGAAGACCCGCTGGCTCCATCTGTGGGATCTATTTCTGGGCTTGCTATTCTGCCCCACTGATCGCGTCTGTTCTCTCGCCAACACCACACTCCCCTGATTACTGTAGCTTCACGGTAAGTCTTGAAAGTGGGAAGTGTCAGTCCCCCAACTTTGTTCTTCTCCAACAAGCTGTTGGTTTTGACAAACAGACACAGTACTGTAAGTCACAAACCTGTCATAAAACATTTAATCTTCCTGCAATGATCTCTTGTGCCACTCCAAGACAACTCCCAGTCTCAGAAAAAAAACATTGGCTTGAGATTTTCATCACAGGGTGGGGTTTCCTGTCTGACTTCCCAGACTCGTGCGACCTATGCTCTGTGACTGAACACAGCGTCCCCTACGTCAGTGTTCAGTGCTGCTCCAGGGTCACATGATCTGCACTCTGTGACTGTCCATGGCATCCCCTGCATCAGTGTTCAGTACTACCCAGGTTCACAGTGCCCCTTGTGTCCATGCTCAGTGGTGCCCCAGGCTTCACAACAGGCCTCTTTTGCTCACATGGTCTGCTGACTTGGAGACTGCGACCTTTCATGAACAATGTGAGACCTTCAGGAGTCATGCAGGAGGCCACTTGCCCACCCCTCTCCTGCTGCGGTCACATATGGGCACGATGTTTGCAGGTGCGGACAATCCTACAATGATTGCTATAATTTTCATTTTCAGGCTCCTGATGCGTAAGGTGGACTTGGTTCTTGGTGCTGTGCCTGCTTTCCTCTCCATGGTGGAGATGGGTCTCCCAGAGCATTGGTCTTCATTTCCCTGCATGTTCCTGCCATGAGGGTCTGCCAGGCACAAGCCCTCTGGCCTGGTCTATCTGAAAGTGGCTTCATTCTCCTCTGTCCTGGAAGGTCAGGTGTAGGGTCATGGGATGGCAGAAGCGTCCTCTCTCTCAGCCTCTAGATTGTCACCTCATGGTCCCCAGGGAGCTTTAGCACTGTTGGATTTCAAAGATTTGACTGTGATGCACTCCGGCTAGTTTTTTGTACTTGTTCTTGGAGTTTTCTGAACTTAAATCCATGGATATATTTTCCACCAGAACAAGAGCTGCTCACTGCCATTTCTCCTCTGGCTCTCTAGTCTAGTTCAATGCACAGTAGGTCTTGTAATATCTCTATAGGCCCTGGAGACATACTGTGTGCTCTACGTCCTGACCAGCAATGCACAGAAGAGTGACAATGGCGGCATAGCAGTGTCTGGGTCCCGCTGCCCTCTATGTTATGCAGAGCCCACCCAGGGCCCCTCCTTTCCCCTCCCCTCTCCAGGCCCAGCCCACACATCCGTATGAAGGCAACACCCAGAGCCTGTGCCAGGAGGGCCTGGCAAGGAGCCACGAGGATCTAGGCAGCCAAGCTTGGGCTCTGCTCACAAGAGGGTGTAGCATTCATGGGGCATCATGGACAGTTTCCTTAAAGGACTGGAGAGGCATCTGGTGGTAACTGGCTGCCCACCTCTGTAGACTGTCTGCCTTACTGGGATCGTAGGAAAGTGCACTGTTGTTTTCTTCATGGGTTCCTGAAGTCCAAAGATGTTCCTCTCATTTTCAGCATCTCTTCCTGTTCCAGAGCCTGGTCAACATTATAGGCCTCTGCCTGGTCTTTTAGCCTTGAGAACATGGGCTACACTAAACCCACCACTGGCCCAGATGGTCTCCGTTCCAGGACTCTGCTATGGGTAGACTAGGGTCTTGGGAGGAGACAGAGCCCTTAGGAACCCAGGAGAGCCTACCTGCAGGGCCAGCCAGCCCGCTACCTGGTCAGCAGTCCTGGCAGCCTAATCCCTGAGGTCTAAAGGTGTAAGCAGGGGAGGGTAACTTTTTCCTTCAGGTGGACATGACTATTGCCTTCTTGAAGCAGAGCAGCTGTGATCACCTACATACAATGTCAAGAAATAGATCCATTAATATTCCCTTGTAGTGGGAGAAGGAGTTCCCACCACTTGGCTCACAGGCCTCAGATCTTCACAAGGCTCCTGTTCTCCCTATGATCATAATCCCCACTACATAAGAGAGAGTTGGCTGGGGTGGGACCACCTGGTGCTGTAGCCAGCTGCCCTGCCCCGAGTCCCTCTGCTCCTTTAAGCAACTCCAATAAAGTTATTGCTTCTTCCAGCTGAATTTGGACAGAATCTTGTCTTTGATATGTTGGAGCCCCCTCTACCTGGATGAATAGGAGTATCTTCTCAGAAACAGTCACACAGCAAGCAAGAATTGTATTGATCCGATGTCACTGAGCAGCCCAGCCCCACGCACAGAACAGCCCCCATCCCCACCACGTACATCATGTGCCTCGGTACCAGTTCCCTACAGCAGACATGCACCCCAGCTGCCGCAGCATTCCCTCACCACTTCTGGGTGACGCGTTCTTGTCGTGAGCACTCTAAGCGCTGTGGGAATCAGGCAGCTGCATTCAGCACACTTGAAGGCCCAGTGTTTGGACTGTTCTCTTCACTGTCTCTTTCAGTGCATATTTAGGGAAGGATAGGAAGGGAAGCTATAGAGTGCCCAGAGGGAGGCAGCCTTGGCACAGGGCAGGTCATGGCACAGAGCCCCCAACTGACTGAGTTCCAAGCTTGCTCTGGCCAAAGATTGCCCAATACTAATGATTTTGTTATTTTTCCTTTTTCTTCCCAGGATGGTCTAAAAGGGCAGACAAATGCAACACTCCAACCATCAGGGCTGAGATGGTTTTGATTTATCTGTGGGTAAAGTAACAAAACCATGAAGGATGTTGTTAAAGTGGCAAGCAGGGAATTCGCCGCCTCATGTAAATTCAAACATGAGAGTAACTCAGCTAAACTGTAAGATGTGAATCAAGACTCACTCTTCAGGCTGGAAATAAACATCTGTGGAGCTGAAACCCACAGTGTGTAGCAGACTGCTCTCCACCCCAAGTGCCAAACACACATCCCTAAACAAGAACCCTGTGTTGGCAGGGACAAAAATGTACACACACTCAAGTGAAGGTCGGGGAACTTTCCAGAAGCCCTAGCTGCGGGCTGGCTGGCTGGCTACACCTAGTCTCACCCAGCACGCTGCCTGCTCTGTGCCCTGGAGGCTCAGGTAGGCCCCTGGAGCTACCACCGCCTGCTGCAGGCTCCCAGGCCAGCCCATGTCCTACTCAGTCCCACCTGCTGATTCACTTCTGCATTTAATGACAAAGACACCCTATCATCATAGAAACCAGGGCTCCCAGGAGCAGAGGGACAATGACAGTGACCCTGGTTGGGCCGGATGCTGCAGACACTGCAGGTCAGGATCCACAGGCTCGACCCTCAGAAGACATGGACACTGGGGAGACTAGGGCACAGGTCTGTTCTGGGTCTCTCTGTGTCGGGGGGCTGGCTTGAGCTGGTCTGACCTTATGGTCATGGTGGTCTACTCTCCCACTTCTACTTCCCTACCTCTGGTTCCCCTCACCCTGCTCTCTGACTCCCATTCCCCTACCCCTGCCATTCCACCCCTGGCTCCTCACTGCTGCTCCCCTACCCCCAGCCCTCTCTGTACCATTCTGGCACTTGAGCCTAGGCCCTTGAGCATGCTAGCCAGTGCTCTACCAAAGAGCTATATCCCCAGCCATCTGTTCATTTTCATTTGTGAGACAAGTTCTCACTAAATTGACCTGGCTAGCCTTGAGCTCACTTTGTAACCCAGACAGGCCTTAAACCTGTGATCCTCCTGCTTCAGCCTCCTGAGTAGCTAGGAAGACAGGCCTGTGTCACCAGGCTGGGCTTGTGAGTACTTTCTCATGTTTTCTTTTTAATTTTTTTTTATTTATTTCTGTATATGTATGAATGTACTGTCTGCATGCAAGTCTGTGCACCCGTGTCGTGCAATGCCGCGGAGGTCAGAAGAGGGTCTCGGATTCCCCTGGAACTGGAGTTTCAGACGGTTCTCGGCTGCCGTGTGGGTGCTGGGGATCGAACCCGGGTCCTCTGTAAGAGCAGTCGGCGCTCTTAACCATTAGGCCATCTCTCCAGCCCCTCTCATGTTTTCTGTAATATCCCAACTTATGGTTTGTGAGTGTTCAATATATTCTCTGTGTGTGTGCACATGTGTGCATTGTGTATCTATGTATGTGGTGTGTGTGTGTGTGTGTGTGTGTACTTATGGAGGCTGGAGATGGGCAGCAAGTGTCTTTTTCAGTTGCTATTCACTTTGTTTATTGAGATAGGGTCTCTCTGACCTGAAGCTGGCAGTTTAGGCAAGCTGGCCCCAGGGGCCCTCCACTGGGAACACAGTCACACGATGCCAGACCCAGCTTTATACATTGGTTCTGGGGATTAGCCCCAGGGTTCCTCATGCTTACACAGCAAGCACTTTACTAAAACTGAGCCATCTCCTCGGCCCACTTGCTCTTCCTGAAACAGGACTCAGGCCTGTGAGGCCACAGCCCAGCCCAGCCTGTCTCTCGACCAACCACCACAGCTTTTGCCAGGCAGAAGTTGTTCTATTTTTCTGTGGTCAAGTTTATCAACCACTCAGAGCTTCTGGGTTTTATGTCACAATTCAAAAAGCATTTTTACATTCTGAAGTTTCAAAGAATGTTTTGGGTTTGGAAAATGCTTTTGAAATTTCATTTTTAACCATGAAGTAGTTGAGCTGCTGGAATCATCCTGCTGCGTGTGACAGTACTGCAGCCTGCTGTGCTGTGTAGTTGGGCTCCCATCCCAGTCAGGTATGAAGGGCCGCCTCGGTGTCTGCAGTGTTCTATGGGCTCTGGATCCTCTGGGGAACTTTTTGCCCTGCCAGGCCCACTGGCCTCCATTGACCACCATGCTCTGATCCTGGGGTCTTATGGTACATTCTGATTGCTCTAGAACTGCCCAGCTACCCCACAAGGACATTTCCCCTGGCTTCCCCTTGTCCTTGCCCTGCTGCAGCCACCCTGGGCTTGGGCTCTCGCTTGCCCGTTGCCGAGTCCTCATGCCCAGCTCCCCCTTGTTGCTTTCAGATATTTGGGGGGTACTGTCCTGGCCAGCCGGGTACCTATGCATTCCAGGTGGCAGTCCCCAAGACCCTCAATGAGATGGCTCTGTCTCCCCTCTCCTGTGCTCCCCAGCCTTCTAAGCTGTGGCATTACTTCAGCATCTCAAGGATTCAGCTGTTTACATTCCCTTCCTTCTCAGGCAGAACAGACCACAGAGCAGCTCGCTCAGGTCTGGACTGTGAGCTGCACTGGAGGCTGAAACGTAGTGCCAAGTTCTGTGGCAGGAGGAGATGAAATGCAACCCCCCACCCCTGTCTTGTGCAGGCTGCTGGCATTTGTAGCCAGTGTGAGGTCAAGACCTAGATGCTCTGACGCAGCCGCCTCTGACTCGAGGTTGGGCCCACAGGTTGAGGCAGACCACAGGCATACTGACTGACGTGTCTGAGACCAGGCCCTGCTGTCTGTAGGCGAGCTCACTTCACACTTATTGAGTTCCCGACCTACTACACACACACCCCACAGGCCTACCCCACACGCCCACTCCACACCTCTCACAGAGGTTTTGTTAGCTCCCAGCCCAAAGTGTTATTTAACTTCTGATTAGCACAGATAATCGATTTGTCACTGAGTGATGCCAGCCCCAAGACCCTGTCCCAGAATCCATGCTTTAGTGCAGGCTGTGGCCTCAGCGAGAGGCTTGGCCTCACCTCCCATTACCAAGCCAGAGACTGTGCCCGGAGCATTCTCATTTCAACTCCCATTTCAACTTGGAACCCAGAAGTGGCTACTTTCATTCCTTGATCCAGATTTGCAGAAAAGGAAATGCACCTCCTGGGCTAGGGTGAGTGTCCGCTCAAGGCCAGTCTTCCAGCTTTGAGACCAAGCAAGCCCTCTCTCCTCAAACCGCCCCACAATTCACTTAGCTTCCGGCTTGGGTGTGGAGTCGCTTGCACAACCACAATGCTAGTTTGTCTTGGAGTTTAGAACTGCATCTCTTTCCTCTTGATGACAGAAAGATGTCATCCCCTAAACAACCTTTTCCTTAATTGCGCTGTGGTGAAGGGTCTCCACCCACACTGGGATCTGGATCTGCAGGGGCCTGTCTCCCCACAGCACAGTCTGTCCATCATCAGGGCTCTCTCTCTCTCTCTCTCTCTCTCTCTCTCTCTCTCTCTCTGTCTCTCTCTCTTTCTTTCTCTCTCTCCATCTGTCTCTACCTCTCTCTGAGTCAGGGTCATCCTATGTTGATCAGGCTGACCTGTAATTTGCAGAGATTCTCCTACCTCTGTCTCCCGAATGCTGAGAGTTAGGCCTAAGTGTGTGCCTGCCTCTTCTGTCTTCTTCATGTGGGCGAGGTTTCCTTCCATCCAACGCCTTCTAGGTCTTTCCCCTGAACCTGTCTGGCAGGTTTTAGAATCCTGGGTTCTAAACTGTCTCTCAGAAGCTGGACGGGGCCTCCAGTGGGCACTCAGGATGCCTCAGTGTGACTCTCTCGACTTTGGCTCTAGAGCGGCCGTCTCTTTCCTCTAGCCTTTTGGGAGCCTCTCTTGTTTGCTGATCTGACATGTAAAGGCCTCCCAGACAGGGCTCCACACCCCGTGTTCTGCCTAGGGCACCACGGGAACCCCGATTCATTCTTGTTCTCAGCACCAGGTTTTTCTATTAATTCTTTTAGTGCTGGGACTGGAAAGATACCTCAGTGGTTAAGAGTACTGACTGGCTGCTCTTACAGAACAAGGGGTCAATTCCCAGCACTAACAATTGTTTGTAACTTTAGTTCCAGGGGATCCGACAACCTCTTCTAACCTCTTAGGGCATTGCACAACACAGGTGCACCTATCTACATGCAAGCAACACACTCATACACATTAAATGAAAAAATAATAAATAAAAAATGTTTAAGCTGGGCTTGGAAGCGCATGCCTTTAATCACTCGGGAGGCAGAGATAGGTGGATCTCTGTGAGTTCAAGGCCAGCCTGGTCTACAAAGAGAATTCCAGGCCAGCTGGAACTACAGGGAGACCCAGTCTCAAAAACATCTTCAAAGACATGAGACACAGCTTTTTAACCCTCTAATATGGACTGAAGACTCATGTCTCTCCAAGAATCCTCCAAACCTTCAATACCAGATGGGGACTACTGAGATACCCAGCTTGTGGACTAAGCAGCTAAGGGGATTTCAGCCTCGTCAGAGTTTCCATTGTTGGACTACCCAGGCTGTATCATGGATGCCAGTACAGAGGGATCAAGAGAGGATACGTGCTTAATGGACTTCATTTGGGGGACCATGGGAGGGAAAGA
This sequence comes from Rhizomys pruinosus, assembly GCA_009823505.1. Taxonomy (NCBI): domain Eukaryota; kingdom Metazoa; phylum Chordata; class Mammalia; order Rodentia; family Spalacidae; genus Rhizomys; species Rhizomys pruinosus. The sequence goes on from VZQC01000392.1 coordinate 2,400,162, forward strand.
CCCCAGTGTGGAGCACAAGGGCAGGATTGATGGTTGTTTGGGATTGCCAAGGAGGAACCTTCGAGTACTTCCTTAAGGAAAATGTAATATCTTTTAGTTAAAAAATATCCTCCAATTCAGGGATATGTATGTATATATGGTGTATATTTATGTATATATATATATATATAAAACTATGTATATATATATATGTATATATATATATTGAAGCAATACAAGTTAGAGAGAACAACAACAACAAAAGAACTTTAAAAAACTCTGGAAAGACTCAGAAAAAGATGCAAGACATGTATGGCAGAGTGCAAGAACTCAGCTGGGGTGGGGGGCATGGAAAGGGAAGTGACTTTAAATTCAATTGAGAAATGATGTATGATTTATGGAAAAAGTTTAATAACAAAAAATTAAAAAAAAATCCAAGGCCAGCAAGCTGGCTCAGTGGGTAAAGGGCACTGCCATCAAGCCTGACAACCAGAGGCAATTCCCAGACCCACAATGGAAGAAGAGAACATATCCCCACAAGTTGTCCTCCCACCCCCACAGAGGCATCCGGGCACAAGCACACCCACATGCATGGATACAGACCCAGAGACAAAATAAGTATTTTAAAAATTCCTTTATCTTTCAGCTTTCTGCTGAATTTTCTAAAAATCGTGTTTCAAATTTCAAGGACCCTTATTCTCCAGTGTGTCCTTCACCTTTGTTTGTTTGTCTGAGAACTACATTTTGGGGTATCTCATGGACCCTCTCAAAATTCAATAATTATAGCCAGCTGTGGTGGCACAGCCTTTAATCCCAGCACTCAGGAGGCAGAGGCAGGCGGATCTTTGTGAGTTCAAAGCCATGCTGGTCTACATAGCAAGCTCCAGGCAAGCTGGGACTAAAGGGAGACCATGTATCAAAAAGACCACCCAAAAATTCAATAATTATGATTTTTGGCGGGGAGTATTTTTGAGACAGGGTCGCTCTTTAGCCTTAGCTGGTCTGGAACTCACTCTGTAGACCAGGCTGTCCTCGAACTCACAGAGATTCACCTCCGCCTGCCTCTGCCTCCGAGTGCTGAGATTAAAGGCATGTGCCACCACACCCAGCATAATTGTGATTTTTTTTTTAATGATATCATGTCTGGGGACCTAGTTACCATTTCCAAGTGTGGCACCTACAAGGCCTGAGACAAACTCAGGAGAAAGAGCCTGGCTCAAGGTCTGAGTTGAGGACAGCTTCCTCCCATGAGGCTCTGGGGCTGTATTAGGCACAGCTGCTACTATAACAGCATGGCCCAGTCTGGGTAATGGAGAAACAATAGAAATTCATTGGAGGCTGGAGAAATGGCCTAGTGGTTAAGAGTGCCAACTGCTCCCTGGGTTCAATCCCCAGCACCCACATGGTGGCTGAGAACCATCTTTAACTCCAGTTCCAGGGGAATCTGATGCCCTCTTCTGACCTCCACGGCATTGCATGACACAGGTGCACAGACCTACATGCAGACAGTACATTCACACACATAATAATAAAATATATAAAATTTAAAAAAAAGTAATTCATTGACAGGTGGAAATCCACAGGCACAGTGCTGGCACCCCCTGATGCGTGTGGCTGTTCCTGTGCCACACGCATCCCCAAGACAGAGCAAACTGGAACACAGTCACCCTTGTCAGCAGGGCCCCATCCCCTGATGGTGTTAGTCCATGCATGGGGCAGAACCCTCGGGCTTCCCACCACGTAAGCAGGCATCCCACCTCTTAACACAGCGACAGTGGCAGCTAACTTTCAATGTTCAAAGCACAGCAGTGACTATACTAGTTAGTCTTTGGACATCTTAGTGTAGATTAATTGTACTAAATAATGGGCTTCATTGTGACATTTTTGTACATGTGTATCACCTACATTCATGTTTTATCTCTACTCTAGGTTCCACATGTGAAAGAAGAGACTTATCTTTGTGTACCTGGGTTATTTCACTTAACACCATACCCCCCAATTCCATCCATTTTCCTGGAAGTTACATGGTTTTATTTTCCTTTTAGCTGACTAATACTCCTCTGTATATGTGGACCACATTCTCTTGATCATCCATCCATTGACAGGCATTGAGGCTGGCCCCACAGCTTGGCTATTGCAAATGGTGCCACAATGAACACAGGTTGTGGTGTCTCTACTGAAGGCTGACTTTGATTCTCTGGAAAAGAGACCCGTTCTATTTTTGGAGAACCTCTCTGCTGAGTGTGCAGAGGCTGCACCAGTTTACCTTCCCCTAGCAGTGTGGGAGGGTTCCCAGCACTGTTTGTCTGTCTACTCAGGACAGCTGTTCTCACAGGGTGAGATAACTGTGCAGTCTTGATTGTCATTTCCCTGTTAGCTAGGAACAAACCCTTTTTCTTGTATTTATTAGCTATTTTTTTTTTTTTTTTTTTTTTTTCTTTTTGAGACAGAGTCTCCTTGTAGCCCCAGCTGTCCTGGGACTCACTCTGTAGACCAGGCTGGCCTTGAACTCACAAATATCTGCCTGCCTCTGCCTCTCAAGTGCTAGGATTAAAGGCGTGTGCCACCATGCCCAGTTATTAGCCATTTTTATTTCTTCTTTTCACTGCGCTTTTTTTTTGGGTCTTTTTGAGACAGGGTTTCCCTGTAGCCCCAACTGGCCTGGAACTCACTATGTAAACCAGGCTGGCCTTGAACTCACAGAGATCCCCCTGCCTCTGCCTCCTGAGTGCTGGGATTAAAGGCATGTGCCCAGCTACATTTCTTTTTTATCTTTTTTTTTTTTTTTTTTTTTGGTCTTTCAAGACTGGGTCTCCCTGTAGCCCCAGCTGTCCTGGAACTTACTCTGTAGACCAGGCTGGCCTCAACCACAAGATCCCCTGTCTCTCTCGCCTCCCAAGTGCTAGGATTAAGGCTGGCACCACCACGCTGGCAATTTCTATTTCTTCTTTTAAGAATGTCTGTTCATTTGCAGGAAAATGGCTGGAGCTAGAGGACATCATGCGGATGAAGTAACACAGTCCCAAAACAAACGACGAATGGTACCCTCATCTGTGGATGCTAGTGCCAATTACCTAGTTGTAAGTATTCTTGTGTAGGGCCCCTGACTTTTGTCCAAAGAAGTTGGGCGAAATGCATATTGGAAACAACAACAATAGAAAGGACTGGCATCACCGCTCTCCCTCTCGACTGCAAAATGCACTCCGCTCTGGAAGTTGACACCTCGCCACTCTCTCTCTCATCCTAGCTTCAACCGATCGAGGATTCTATCTCGCAAGTTCTACTACTCATCGTCTAGCATGCTCGACACTCCATTTACTGCCGGCCTTCCCCTCCCACTCCTCTTCTTGTCTTGGGAGAATATGCGGAAAGAAACTGAGAAAAGAGATGAAAAAGCAATGTTATTGGAAAAATGTATGAGCTCTGGCGGGGTGAGGGAATTGGAGCGGAAACAAGGGTCTAGATTTGTTAAAAAAAAAAATACTTGATGTTGCCAACCCAAATCAAAATAAATTAAAAATCCAAAAAAAAAAAAAAAGAATGTCTGTTAAAAAAAAAAAAGGCCTGCATTCAAAAGTGACCATGGGCTTGCCTGTGCTCTGGTCATCCATAAAGCAGGAAGAAGAACTGCTGAAAGTCAGGTTTCCCGTGTTTGGAGGGTCCACTGCTGTCCCTCTCAAATGCTGGCACTTTCACACACTAAAAAAAAAAAAAAAGAATGTTCAATTCTTTTTTACACTCCTTGATTAGACTATGTGCTTGTTTGGTGTTCTTTTTTGTTCGTTTGTTTAGTTCTTTAGTTATTTAATTTTTGTTCAACACTCTTGTACCTGCTTCTGTTCTGGGTGCTAGTCATGAAGCAGTGAGATTTCAGAAGGGAAGGCCTGTATCGAGATGTCAACTAGAGCAGTAGACAGATTCATGACAGATGGGTGCACAGGGTCAGAGGGTGTGGCACCCAAGTACCATGAATAAGACATGCTGGAGTAAAGGAGGGTCCCCCAGAGAGACTGCCGAGACAGCTGAAGCTGCAGTGTGCTGGGAGAGCCCTCAGATGCAGCAGCAGCCCTGCAGACCACCCTGCAAGCCCTTCCTGGTCACAGGTCACAGAGTTCTCTGTTTCCGAAGCAGGATCAGACTTCCCCTGCAATATCCAGAGATGCCTCAGGTTGCCTGTCTCCATGCTGTCCCTGTTGCCTCCAAGGGTACCGGGGGAGTTCAAAGCCACCAGGCTGTGGATACACAGGGGGCAGCCCCCCAGGTTGGGGAGACATCCCTACTGAAACAGGATCCCCCCCTCCCCCGCCCAGAGGGGAACTCCTCACTGAAGCAGCCTGCACCCAGCAGAGCCTGGGTTCCCCTACACAGCTCCCTCCGGGACAGAGCAGGACTGCTTGTTTTCCTGTGCTGACTGCCATCCTTGCCTTTAGACAAGACTGCTCCAGGGCTGGCACGGGGTCAAGGGGCACAGCTCTGTCTTAAAATCGGCCCCTCTTAAAAACCCAAATACTATCAAACATCACATTCCTGAAGCTAAAAATAAGCACAAAACCCGACATTTCCTAAGACGTGAAGGTCCTGGCCAAGTACTCTGTGATGTGACTACAAGTCCCTCTGTGAAGCTGCTCTCTCAGACAGGGACGCAGGGACAGCTGGGGCTGCACAACCTCATGTAAAAAAAAATGTCCCTGTCCGAGGCAGTGATATTTCCTAGACACAGGCGCCATTGATTTGGACTGGACCAGAGTCCCTTAGTCCCTTCCCCCGATGGAGGCACGGTGTCCTCAGTGTCTTAAGAGCTCCGGCCTCTTTGGGTAAGACAACCCAAAGCTCAACAGGAGCTTTGGTTCCCACTGGTGAAACCATGCACTGAAATACAGAAACTCCAGGCCTCGGTGCTGCTTTTCTGTGGCTCAAAAAAAAGGGCTGTGGCCTGGTCTGTCTGAGGCCTGGCTGCGGGGAAGAGTGAGTGGTGCTCGGGCATGCCCTCTTGGGGTGGGGAACAGTGACAAAGGCCCACTCATCCAAACCAGGATGGGGTCTTTTTCTCCGTCCATAGCTGGCTCGAACCCAGGCTTGGAGAGGAATGAGTACTCTGTCCCAGCACTCGGGATCCAAGACACCAGGATGCTGTCTTGCCCTTCCCATGTCTGTCACCTGGGGGCCAGTCACCCCACTTCTACCTGTCTCCTTTGCTGATTTGGCCATGGAGGGACAATGGGGGGGACACATGGGAAGGGGACCCAATGAGGTGACACCAAAGCTGAGGAGCCGAGCTCCAATAAGCAGTTTTTTCATTGCTTTTTTAATCTTTTTTTCTATATATATATATTTTTTTAATTGACTGTGCATTTTTAAAATTTTTTAATTTATTTATTATGTGTATGAATGTACTGTCTGCGTGTAGGTTTGTGCACCCGTGTCGTGCAATGCCACGGAGGTCAGAAGAGGGCATCAGATTCCCCTGAGACTGGAGTCAAAGATGGTTCTCAGCCGCCATGTGGGTGCTGGGGATCAAACTGGGTCCTCTGCCAGAGCAGACGGTGCTCTTAACCACTAGGCCATCTCTCCGCCCCCTTGACTGTGCATTTTATACATCTTAATCATATTTAGGCCTCCTCCCCCATCCGGATCCCCAAAGCCCACCCACCAGATTTCATGCATCTGTACCATATGTCGACTCTGTATATCCAGGTGTCCCTCCCTCGGTGTGGGGTCATCCACTGGACTCTTGTCCGCCTATCTAGCATCACCTCCATAAAGAAGACTAACTCTCCCTCACCCAGCAGTGATCAGCTGCCAATCGTTCCTCAGCTAAAGTTGTTGCCTCCTGTCCATTTCCCCAGTTCTATGGTGGGTTTTTGATTGAGTTTGCCTGGGACTTGCGCATGTTGTCATCATTGCTCATATAAATCCATAGGAGCAAGTTCCCAGAAGCCCAGAGGACTTTGTTGCTTTGTGGTCATGCACCACGCCTGGCTCTTACAGTCTTTTCAGATAAACATTATGTAACCTCTTCCATTTCCATCTGTCCCCCATCATAGACAGGACCTCACGGTCAACACCACTATTGTCCCCATCACAGACAGGGCCCTCACAGTCAACATCACTACTAGTCACCAGGACAGACAGGGCACACATTGGGAAAGACTGGCCTTGTCAGCACAGGACAGCAGAGTCTCAGATGCTCACTGTCCCCAGGATAAACAAGGTTCGTGTAGAATAGTGCAAGCCTGCAGGCAGGGGCAGTGGGTGGTGCTGACAGGGGTGGCACCCTGCTGCTCATGGGTGACACACAGTTGGTCACTGCACCTGGGCTGTGCACAGATGTGGTGACCTTGCCTGCCAGGTCCCCTATAGTCCAGGTGGCCCCATTTCTGAGCCCTTTGTCTGTCCCCTTGGGCAGACATCTTCTCAGCATGGCCAGGAAAGGGCAACACTGTCTGATGTTCCTGCCGAGCTCCCGCCACAGAGGAGAAAGCGTCCTTGGAGCGGCTGTCTGCTATAAATACACATCTGAGTCAGAAAATCAAATGCCTCCAACCAGGCAGCCGGCCTGCCCAGCGGCCTGGCAATGTGGGGTCCAGGCCCTCCCCTACCAGCCCAGCATGGCCTACTTTCCCAGGAAGGCATGCTTAACAAAGAGAGGCTCTGCACTAGGTCTTTGGGTGGGCTACAGAGAACAAAGCCCTCAAAGCTGCTGGGCCCCTTTTAGTGAATCCCCTAGAAAGGGGGCCCAGTAGCCTGACCAGCCCCCCTCAGGTTGGCCCTGGGGACCCTGCCCATCATGACTAGCTCCTTTCATTCCTTTAGGTTCAATTGTGACCTGTCCTGTGGGCACTGAATTCTGATCTCTGAATTTTGAGGTGCTTGCTCAGTATGCTTTCAAGGTCTTGGGAGAGAGGCAACCACATTTCATAGTCTCAAATGAGCTTCCAACGAAATGTCTGAGGCCCAGGAGCTGCTGTTAGAGACTATGTGCAAGGACCTCTCTGGAGGCTGCTTACAGCCCACTCCTGGTCTGTGCCCCTCCAAGGCTGTTGGACCCTGGCTGAGGCTGTTCCTCTGGTTTCTGGTGGTGGCAGCTTTATAACACAGGGCTTCTCTCTCTCCAAACAAGCCTCTGTACCACAGGTCAGGGGATCCTGGCTTCTAGACCTGGATCGGTCCTGGGGCAGGCTACAATGCCACAGGGACCATGTTTGACCAGATTCGGTGACTCGTGAGTTTGCTCTAGCATGAGAAGCAATAAGCAATGCAAATCATGTTGACTCAGGACATAACAATGAAGAGTGAGGCAGGAACAGTGCGTGGAGGTGGGGACCCCTGCGATACACTCTGGGGACACGCTCTGTAACTGCAAGGCAGCTCCTGAATGTGGCTTTCTGATGCACGCCTGTCTGCCCAGCCTGTCGGCACCCACGACTAGACCCCGATACTTTGGCCTTGACCACAACATCACCTGTGCGGGTAACTCTGAGCTCAGTTTGTTTCTATTGGAGGCTACAAGACTGGTGCTGGCCAATTCGTGGGAAAGCTGAGGCCACAGCCTCGCCAAGTCTATGGTGCCAGGAGAGTCACTGGTCAGACAGAGGTCTGAGCTCTACAGCCTGTTTCTGTCAAAACTGGCTCTTGCATCAGTGAGGGGATGTGGGCTGTGTGGGCCATGCAAGGCTATGAGCTGGCAAGTCTGTGAGTATGGGGTTCACTCCAGCGAAGCTGCTGCAGGCAGGGTGAGTCCCAGAGAAAGCCATCAGGGCGAAGCATCGAGGACATCACTGAAGGCCCTTTGTCCTTTGTCCCCACTACCCCGTCACATTAGTTCTAGCTCTTGAGCTGCCAGCGCCTCATTAGCCCCACACAAAGCTCCCTGAACTCCTGGAGTGGCCGGGTGGATGCTCAGGAGAGGGGCATGGACTGGTGATGTGCTCTGATGAGGACCCGATCTAGCCAGGGCTCCAAGAGGCAAGTTGTTGCCCTTCCCTGTCTCCCTATCCCACACAGGCTCCCCTACACCCACAGGGGCCTCCTCCTGACCCCCTTTCCAATGCATGCCATGGTGTCCCCCAGAGATGGAGCCACAGACCCTGGAAACTGTTTGTGCCACCTCATTAGGAAACAGGTCTTCACAGACTAAATGAATTAAAGGTCTTGGCACCAGGGTCCCCTAAATCCAGCTATGGGTCCTTCTAAGAGACTACAGGAGTCAATGACAAAATGAAGGTCAGGCCAGGCAGGGATGGCCACTGGGTGAAGGCAGCTGGCTTGGAGGATGAAAACATAGTTCCTGTCAGCAGCCACAGGCATTCCCACAGGTGAGCCGGACCCCGCTCTGGAGCACCCACAGAGGAGGTGATGCTGGGTGTCAAGGAAACAAGGGTCAGGATGCAGAGCTAGGGGGCCAGGGCAGGCTTGCAGGGTCCTTCCTGGCACAGGGGTGAGGACAGTAGCATGGAAACTGAGCCATCCCCAGGGCAGTTTTTGTTCTGGGGTGTGTGCATGCGTACACACACATTCAGGCAAGGAGTCAATGTTGAGTGTCTTCCTTAGTTGCTCCTCATCTTAGTTTGTTTTATTTTTATTTTATTTTTATTTTTTATTTATTTCTGTATGTGTATGAATGTACTGTCTGCATGCAAGTCTGTGCACCCGTGTCGTGCAACGCGGAGGTCAGAAGAGGGTCTCGGATTCCCCTGGAACTGGAGTTCTCCTGGAATTGGAGTTTCAGACGGTTCTCGGTCGCCATGTGGGTGCTGGGGATCGAATCCGGGTCCTCTGTAAGAGCGGTCGGCGCTCTTAACTGCTAGGCCATCTCTCCAGCCCCTCATCTTAGTTTTTGAATGGTTTCTCACTGAGCCTGGAGCTCAACAGTTAGCTAAGCTGACTGGCCACAAGCTCAGGGATCATACTGTCATCTCTAACTCCCCAGCTCTGAATTACAGGCATGAGCCCCTGGGCCTTTCTTTTTGAGACAGGGTCTCTCTGTAGCCCCCAATGGCCTAGAACTTGCTATGTAGACCAAGGTGGACTTGATCTCACAGAGACCCATCTGCCTCTGCCTCCCAAGTGCTGGAATTAAAGACGTGTACCACCATGGCTGGCCAGTGTCTGACTTTTTTTTTAATTTAATTTTATTTTATTTATTTCTGTATGTGTATGAATGTACTGTCTGCATGTAGATTTGTGCACCCGTGTTGTGCAATGCCACGGAGGTCAGAAGAGGGTGTTGGATTCCCCTGAAACTAGAGTTCTCCTGGAATTGGAGTTTCAGACGGTTCTCAGCCGCCATGTGGGTGCTGGGGATAGAACCCGGGTCCTCTGCAAGAGCGGTCAGTGCTCTTAACCGCTAGGCCATCCCTCCAGCCCCGACCCCCCTATTTTTATGCCCTGTTGGGGGACCCCATCTCTGCAGAGGTATCCAAAGGAATATGGTATATCTATTTTGCCCAGTGAAACTGGGGCTTCATCTGAGGGGCACCTCCTGTCCCAATGGCCAGTGCTCACAACTCTTCTGTAATATATGATTGCCATGCAGGCTATGGCCCAGCCGTCCTGCCCTCTGTTGAGCATGCTTGCTTCCAGACAAGGTTCCAATAAACTGCTTACTGTGCTTGCCAGGAAGGGCCTGCTGAGATGTGGCTTTGCCAAGTTGTCCCTCTGCTCTGTGCAGCACAGTGCCCAGTTCTCACTGTCCAGCAGCATGGCTGTCTGGTCTCAGGGACAAGACTACACTCATGCCATGGGGCACTGAGCATCAGCTGTGTCGCGCTGGCCCTGGCCCTCCCCACAAGTCACTTGGGTTCTAGAAGGTTCTACCTGATGGATGAAGGGACCACTGGGCCTTGTTTTTATGCTAGGGCTGTGCGCTGCAGGGTCAGGCTTCCCCTGAGTCCTTGAGCTAAAAATAACCATGCTGAAATTGATGTTAAAACAGCCTTGTTCACATGCATGCCCCAAACCTTCCCAGCCAATGCGGACAAGGCAAATGCCACTCCAGCATCTCTGTCAAACTGAGACAAATACAGTCACTCAGTGGCCTGTGATTTAGCCAGCTCTCTCCATGAGCCCCTGGACTCTCCCCCCACTGCTCTGGAATCCAGGTAGAACCAGGGCTGTCTCCTTAACTCCAAAGATGCTTTAAGCAAGCTCTGCCACCAGCTTGGGACCGAGCCTCCTCTGCCCTGACCACAGCATGTGAGCGTGTGTGCACTGACCCTGGGGAAACACTTCCCTAGGCAGGTGCTTTCAAGGAGCAGAGGAACCCCCTCAACCTACACCTTCTGTCTTTTTGAGGGGTGTCTTTCTGAGGCAGGGTCTCCCTGTAGCCCCAGCTGGCCTGGAACTCACTCTGTAGACCAGGCTGGCCTTGAACTCACAAAGATCCGCCTGCCTCTGCCTCCCAAGTGCTAGGATTAAAGGCGTGCACCACTACACCCAGCTTGACACCTTCTGTCTTTAAGTGAATTTGGATCTAAACAGGACGACACCCTGCTGGGTGGGGTTTGCCCTCAGGACCCTTTCCTGCTGTCCGGGTGCTGTACTGGGCTTCTCTCTAGTGCTGCCAATCTTTTTATCAGCCGCCACTGCCTTCTCACACCAACCTGAATGCTCTGCCGCCTTGACATTTCCTCTGCCAAACAAAATTCTTTCAACTTCACTCAGCATATTAGTTACAATCTATTGCTGGGATAAAACACCATGATCAAAAGCAACTTATGGAAGAAAGAGCTTATTTTTACTTACAGTTCCAGAAGGATAACAGTCAATCATGGTGGAAAGGCATGGCAGAAAACAGCAGGCATGTGGCAGGGGCCGAAAGCAGAGAGACATGCTGGTGGAGCAAGGCTATGGACTCTCAAGGCCCACCCTCAATGACACACTTCCTCCAGCAGGGCTGCTCCTCCTGCGAAATCCATGATTTCCCAAGCAGCATCTCCACTGGGCACCCAGTACTCAGACACTTGAGGCTATGAGCCACATTTCTCATTCAAACCACCACACTCAGGGTCTCAGGACATGCACAAAATGAAGCCAGATTCTTTGCCAAAATATAACATGAATGACCCTTCATCCAGTCCCTGGTAGAGGCCTTGTCCCCTCTGAACCCTCCTGAGCTGAGTCTTCACTGTCCTGAGCTGGACCTTCACTGTCCTGAGCTGGACCCTCACTGTCCTGAGCTGGACCTTCAGTGTCCTGAGCTGAGTCTCCACTGTCCTGAGCTGAGTCTTCACTGTCCTGAGCTGGACCTTCACTGTCCTGAGCTGAGTCTTCACTGTCCTGAGTTGAGTCTTCATGGTCCTGAGCTGGACCTTCACTGTCCTGAGCTGGACCCTCACTGTCCTGAGCTGGACCTTCACCATCCTGAGTTGGACTTTCACTGTCCTGAGCTGAGTCTTCACTGTCCTGAGCTGGACCTTCACTGTCCTGAGCTGGACCTTCACTGTCCTGAGCTAGACCTTCACTGTCCTGAGCTGTGTCTTCACTGTCCTGAGCTGAGTCTTCACTGTCCTGAGCTGGGTCTTCACTGTCCTGATCTGAGTCTTCACTGTCCTGAGCTGAGTCTTCACTGTCCTGAGCTGGGTCTCCATTGTCCTGATCTGAGTCTTCACTGTCCTGAGCTGAGTCTTTGAGGTCCCTGTCTCTCAGCATTCCTGCCTTCCAAGCTCCCCAAGAACGGGCCCCTGAGCTCTGTCCATAGCACTCTACAGCTTCTCTGACCCAAGTTCCAAACACTTCCACATTCCAGTCAGAAACAGTTCCAGGGGCATAAGGAGCACAGTCAGGTTTATCACAGCAGCCATGCTTCTTAGTGCCAATTTCTGTCTTAGTTTCTTTCTTGTTGCTATGATAAAATACCTTGACAAGAATAACTTTAGAGTGCCAGACATAGCGGCCCATACCTTTAATCCCAGTACTTAAGAGGCAGAGATAGACGGATCTCTATGAGATCAAAGCCAGCCTAGTCTACACAGTGAGTTCCAGGCCAGCTGGGCTATATGAAGATGCTGTCTAAAAAATAAAATAAAGTAGGAAATACAATAAGCACGCCCCCATTTTTTAAATAGCAATTTAAGTGGAGGGCTCAGTGGTTAAGAGCATTGGCTGCTCTTACAGAGGTCTTGGGTTAGAATCCCAACACCCACATGGCAGCCAGCAACCATCTGTAAGTCCAGTTCCAGGGGATCCGATGCCTTCTTCTGACCTCTGCAGGCATTGCACAACATGGATGCACTTACATACATGCAGGGAATATACATATAATAAAAGTAATAATAAAATATTATTTAAAGAGCCGGGCATGGTGGCGCACGTCTTTAATCCTAGCACTCGGGAGGCAGAGGCAGGTGGATCTTTGTGAGTTCAAGGCCAGCGTGGTCTACAATGTGAGTTCCAGGACAGCTGGGGCTACAGGGAGACCCTGTCTCCAAAAGACCAAATATATATAATATATATAAATATATATGAATATTTGTCTTTTTTTTTTTTAAGCAACTTAAGGGAGAAAAGTTTTACTTTAGCCCACAGCTCTGGGTTCCAGTCCATCACTGTGGGGACATTGCTGCAGCAGGAGGCCGAGGGAACAGATCACATCACACCTGCCAGCAGAGCAGTGATGAACACGTATCAGTGTTTGGCTCACATTCTCCAACTTAGCCAGCCCAGGAGCTCCTTCCCGGGGAACAACCCACCCACAGAGAAGTTGGGTATTCCCACACCAATGAATGTCATCAAGACAAGGCCCACAATATGCCCCAAAGCTCATCTGCATTCTTCGTGTTAAAAGTAATCATTACAGCCAGGTTCTCCTCAGCTGCCAAGAGGTCTCAGCAGGGCCCAGTATCCATCCCTTTGCTCTGACAGCTCAGCCCCACCAAGCTGGAGACATGACCCAATGGAAACTCTTGCCTAGGATGTGAGAGGTCCTGGGTTCAATCTCTACTGAGAGAATGAGAGAAGAAAGGGGGAAGGGAAGAAGGAATCAGGAAGGGAGGAGGGGACAGCAGGGAAAATGGGGGACAAGAGAAGAGAGGAGGGAAGAGGGGAGGAAAGAAGAGGAGAGGGGCGGGAAGCAGGGGAAAAGGAAGGACAGGAGGTGAGGGAAGGGAGCAGGAAGAAGAAGAGAGGGAAGGGGGAGGAAAGGGGAAAAGGGACAGGAGGGGGATGATGTGTGATCACTGCCCCAGTGATGTGTGGCATCTGTCATATTCACCTGGGGTCCCATCACCCAGAGGGTAGTCTCCTCAAAACCTGGCTGGCTCTGACTGGAAGGCCTCTGCTGGGGCTCCTCGGAGGCCCCACCAGGCTACCTGCGGCATCTGGTGATCCTTTGAGAAAGTCAGAGCTCTGAAGCCATATGGATCTCCTGAGATGTTTCTTAATGAATAATTCACTCTCGGACAAGCCCAGCACTTGCATTTAAGTCTGACTTCCTCCGGCCTAATGCCGGAGGAAATGGAAAGAAACACTTAATTTGATGGAGAACATGTGCTGGCACCAGGACTGCCAGCCTCTGCCCGCACCAGCCTGCACCAGCCTCTGCCCGCACCAGCCTGCACCAGCCTCTGCCCGCACCAGCCTGCACCAGCCTCTGCCCACACCAGCCTCTGCCTGCACCAGCCTGCACCAGCCTCTGCCCGCACCAGCCTGCACCAGCCTCTGCCCACACCAGCCTCTGCCTGCACCAGCCTGCACCAGCCTCTGCCCGCACCAGCCTGCACCAGCCTCTGCCCGCACCAGCCTCTGCCTGCACCAGCCTGCACCAGCCTCTGCCCGCACCAGCCTGCACCAGCCTCTGCCCGCACCAGCCTCTGCCTGCACCAGCCTGCACCAGCCTCTGCCCGCACCAGCCTGCACCAGCCTCTGCCCACACCAGCCTCTGCCTGCACCAGCCTGCACCAGCCTCTGCCCGCACCAGCCTGCACCAGCCTCTGCCCACACCAGCCTCTGCCTGCACCAGCCTGCACCAGCCTCTGCCCGCACCAGCCTGCACCAGCCTCTGCCCGCACCAGCCTCTGCCTGCACCAGCCTGCACCAGCCTCTGCCCGCACCAGCCTGCACCAGCCTCTGCCCACACCAGCCTCTGCCTGCACCAGCCTGCACCAGCCTCTGCCCGCACCAGCCTGCACCAGCCTCTGCCCACACCAGCCTCTGCCTGCACCAGCCTCTGCCCACACCAGCCTCTGCCCACACCAGCCTCTGCCTGCACCAGCCTCTGCCCACACCAGCCTCTGCCTGCACCAGCCTGCAACAGCCTCTGCCCACACCAGCCTCTGCCCACACCAGCCTCTGCCCACACCAGCCTCTGCCCACACCAGCCTCTGCCTGTACCAGGCTGCTCAGCTTCCTCTTGGACAGGGCACTTGGGGAAAGGGCTGCTCCTGCAGAGCACCAAGCCTAGGTCCACATGGGGCTTGGAAGGGACCCCTGCAGAGCTGGCCTTGTGACTTCTGGAAGGTAGACTGAGCTCACTCCAACCATGAGTGAGGGAGAGGAAGAAGAAAAGAGCTGAAGAGCTTTGGAACCAAGTGTCACCTCAGTGCTGTGGGATAGACGGCCATGCTGGGGACCTCTCCCAGGGGACAGGGGTCTGCCTCCAGCAGCTTCTCTAGGTGGTGGCTCTCAGCTTCACGCAGTGCGTGTTCATGTGCACAAACTGACATCATTCCACATGGGTCTCTAGAAACAGGCCTGCCCCACCCTATGATGCCAGTCCAACTCTATCTCCACAGCCTGAGCCTTGTGCTGTCTGATGTCCTCTCAATCACCATCCTGGGGCCCCCACTTCCAGCTTGACTGGGTCTCTAAATCCAGGTCAGTGTTACTTTGTGAAGATAGGCTGGGCTGTGATCTTATAACCATCTCTGGGGCTCACTCAGAAGACTGAGAGGCTCAAAATGCTGGTCTTGAGGGTCTGCTGAGCAGGTGATGTGGGGTGAGAAACAGCCCCCCGCCGCCTGGAGCCTCCTCTCCCTCCAGCCTCCGTTCCCTTTCTCTCTGCCCTTGGCACTGTCTGGCCCTACAACCCCTCCAGTGCTACCCGGACGATGCTCCAGGGTGTCTCTGCCACTGGCTGCTGCCAAAGGGTGGCCACTGACTCCCAGGAGTCCTGGTCCTGGGAAGTTGGAGCAGGGTGGATATCAGGCCTGTCTGATCTAGGGATATCATTACTGCAGAAACCTGCTGGCCATTTCCAGCCATCATTTGGATTTGAAATGTCCCCCAGAGCTGGGTGTGGGGTCTCATGTCTGTAATCCCAACACTCAGAAGGCTGAAGCAGGGGCTAGCAATAGGCTCAGTGGATAAAACTACTTGTTGTGTAAGCCGGCGACCTGAGTTTGATCCCCAGAATGCACAAAAAGCTCAGTGAGGGGGCTCATAGGGATAATCTCGGCACTCCTACAAAGAGGCAGGAGGCAGACACAGGAGGCTCCCACAGAAGCTTGTGGGCTAACTAGCCTGGAGTACAGAGGCCAGGAGAAACAAAAACCCTACTTCAACAAGGAGGAAGATGAGGACTGACTCCTGAAAGTCGTTCTCTGACCTCCACACATGCACCATGGTGCATGTCCCCTCCCCCAACACACATATGCACGTGTGCACACACGCACGCGCGTGTGCACACACACACACACACACCACTACATTAAAAAAAATTTTTTTTTAAAGAAAGCCAAGGCCAGGTGTGGTGGCACACATCTTTAATCCCAGCACTCAAAAGGCAGGGCTAGGCCAGCCTTCTCTACATAGCAAGTTCTAGGCCAGCCAGGAATACACAGTGATATATAAATAAATTAAAAATAAATCTAGAAGGGCTGGAGAGACAGCCTAGCGGTTAAGAGCACTGACTGCCCTTGCAGAGGACCCAGAGTTCGATCCCCAGCACCCACGTGGTGGCTGAGAACCGTCTGTAACTCCCAATTCCAGGAGAACTCCAGTTCTGGGGAAACCGACACCCTATTCTGACCTCTGAGGCATTGCACGACACGGGTGCACAAACCTACATGCAGACAGTACATTCATACACATAAAAAATAAATAAAAATTAAAAAATCATTTAAAAAATAAATCTAAGCCAGGCATGGTGGCGCGCGCCTTTAATCCTAGCACTTGGGAGGCAGAGGCAAGTGGATCTCTGTGAGTTCAAGGCCAGCCTGGTCTACAAAGTGAGTTCCAGGCCAGCTGAGACTAAAGAGAGACCCTGTCTCAAAAAGAGCCAAAAAAAAAAAAATCTAGAAAAAAAAGAGCTGAGGCTAGAGGGTTGCCACAAGTTCAAGGCTAGCCTCGGCTACATAGCAAAACCTGACCTCAGGAAAAAAAGAAAGAGAGAAAGAAAGAAAGAAAGAAAAAAAGAAAGAAAGAAGGAAGGAAGGAAGGAAGGAAGGAAGGAAAGAAAGAAAGAAAGAAAGAAAGAAAGAAAGAAAGAAAGAAAGAAAGAAAGAAAGAAAGAAAGAAAGAAAGAAAGAAAGGGCCCTCAGAAGGTCCTGTGTTGAAGACTTGGTTTGACAGCTTAAGTGCTGTTGGGAGGTGCTAGGTCCCTCCTCCCTGGAAGGAAGGGAGGAAGTTAGGTCATTAGGAGCGTGTCCCTGAGGAGCATTCACAGGCCCTGACCTGCCTCTCCCTTTGCTTCCCATTGGCTATGAGAACAGGCCTCTCCCCTATGCTTTCACCATGATGTACAGAGCCACAGCCCAAAGCCACAGTGCGGAGCAACCAGAAACTGAAGCCTCTAACACCAAGCCCAAGTAAACTTTCTTAGGAAATGGATTGTCTCTGCATTTGGGTCTTAGCAACAAAAACCCAGCATCTATATGGAATGCCCAGAACAGACAAATCCAGAGAGACAGAGTAGATTAGTGGTTGTGTTGGATAGCTTTGGTGTCAACTTGACACACCTGGGTTGAGGGAGCCTCAGTTGGGGAATTGGCTCCATTGGATTGGTCTGTGGCCACATCTGTGGTGTATCGTCTTGATTGTTGAGCAGTGACAGTATAAGAAGGCAGGCTGGGCATGAGCCAGAGAGCAAGCCAGTAGAGAGCAAGCCGGTGAATATGGCCTGTGCTTCAGCTCCTGCCTCCAGGTTCCTGCCCTGAGTTCCTGTCTTGGGCTCCCTAAGTGATGAACTGTGGCCCAGGAGATGTAAGCTGAATAAACCCTTTCCTCCCCAAGTTGGTGTTGGTCAGAGTGTTTTGTCACAGCAGTGGAAGACAAACTAGGACAGTGGTCAATCGTGATGGGTGGTTCAATGGTCACCTTGACTGGACTGAGAAGCACAAGGATTAGTGAGGCTCACCAACGGGTGTCTGAAGGGTGTGTCCAGAAAGGGCTATTTCAAGGGGAAAGCACAAGCCCCAGGCTGGGAGGGAATAAAAGGGGAAAAAAAGCGAGTGTGGTAAGCAGCCTCTCTTCTCTCTCTCTCTCTCTCTCTCTCTCTCTCTCTCTCTCTCTCTCTCTCTCTCTCTCCCTCCCTCCCTCCCTCCCTCTCTCTCTCTTTCCTGCCCACCATGATGTGAGCTGCTCAGCTCAGCCACCCTCCCACGGAGATGGGCTGCAAGCTCAGAAGCTGCGAGTCCTCTCCTTTAAGTTGCTTGTGTCAGGTGTTGTCCCAGCAACCAAGGGGCTGGCTTAGGGTGAAAAGAGGAGGGGAAGGGGAGGAGGAGGAGGAGGAAGGTAGCAGGGGTTGCAGGAGTTTCTGTTTGGAGTCATAAGAATGTTCTGGAACTAGATAGTCCTGGTGGCTACACTGTACTGAATGTGCCTAAGTGCTGCTCTTTAACAGATTCCAAGGATGTGAACTGTTTATTTATTCATTTATTTTTATTTTTTGGTCTTTTAACTGATTGTTAAAAGTGCTGCTCTTTAACAGATTCCAAGGATGTGAACTGTTTATTTATTTATTCGTTTATTTTTATTTTTTGGTCTTTTTGAGACAGGGTTTCCCTGTAGCCCCAGCTGGCCCAGCCTCAAACTTGCTATGTAGACCAGGCTGGCCTTGAAGTCACAGAGATCTACGTGCCTCTGCCTCCTGAGAACTGGGATTAAAAGGCATGTGCCACCATGCCCGGCTCTGTTCCTTATTCTTTAAATTCTGTAACAGATGAGTTTTAAAAGATGGAAACTAATTAAAAGAGCACACCAATGCCAGGACGCAGCTCCAAGGCCCAGGACAGGGTCCTGGTGCCACTGTTGGGGGACAGCAGCCATGCATCCAGGAGGAAGGGGCACCCAGGCACCCCACACTGCCCACTGCAACCCTCAAACAGAAGCCTGGCCCTGCATAGCTCAGGGATGCCCTCGAGCCAAGTACCCTGGCTTCCTGCCAGGACAGCGCAAACTCTGGCTGGTTCCCAGCAGCTTCTGAGCCCTCTAAGGCCAAATCTACCCCAGCCACCATCGATTCTGGACAGTGTTTATAGTGTAGTGAGATGGATTCATCCTCCGGGGCAGCCTGCAGGGATTTAACGAGCAGACACCAGACTAGGGAAGGATGTGCTGGGGGCTGGGGACTAGAGGAAAACCAGCCCCTACCCCAAGTGTCAGTACTGAATCAACAACTGCTCTTGGCCCCTGACCTCAGCCAGATGTGCCCCTCAGCCAGCTGTGCCCCCTCAGCATACAAGCTGGCCATCCTGCCAAGTGCAGAGATGGAGACCAAGGTTTGGGGTGAAGGACAGTAGTGTGCTGACCCCCAGCTCAGTGTCTGCTGTGACTGACTGCCTTGATCCTGGGCAGCTGGCAGTGGAGGCACGATATAGGCACTCTGCCTACCATCTCTGGACCCCCACTCTTGGAGGATGGGCCAGTAACTGCCCCTCAGCATCTTTGCACACAGCACTGCTGGGAGTCCAAGAGACCCAGAATATAGTCCTAGGCTGGCCCAGAGCTAGCTGTGTCCTGTGTCCCATGTCCTGCCAATGTGACTGTTGGAAAGGACTATCTTAAGGCCTATCAGTCCCCAGCCTCAGCTCCAGATGTCACACCTATTCCTTTTTGTGCAGGGCATGCAGGGCTGCTCTGTCCAGGTGGGGCTGAGCTGAACCACCAGCATCCAGGCCTCTCCTGCACCTTGGCCTCCCCCAGCCAGATCTGGATGCTTCTCACAGTGGGACACTCCCTGGCTTGTTCACAGTCACTTCTGTGCATGAGCCACCAGGGAAGCTGCCAGCCCAGGGAATGAAGCGGGCATCATGAGACTGGGCATGGGGTGGGGCCCCAGGGTCTTCGTGTTGGCCTCTGCTTCTTAGGGTGCTCAGGCAGCAGTTCTGCCAGGACCTAGTGGATGACAGTAAGGTAGAACCTTCCAGAAGAGCAACTGACCTCAGCGACGTCCTGGGTATTCCCAGACCAGCTCCAGTGTATCCAGAGAAGACTCTTGGGATCCACATTGGAGTCACTGAAACCATTGGGTCAGAAAAACCGTGTGGCTCTGGGTTTCAGTTCACACAAAAGCTGAAGCTGAGTTAGCCACAGAAACCAACAGAGCTGACCCGTGTCCACCCTCCATCCCCAGAGCAGTGTCTTTTCCAGAGTTGTAGTCAATGGGATTATGCAGGGTATGGCCTGGGGAGCCTGGCTTGCTTCACTCAGAAAGACTAAAGCAGCACAATCCCCAGCACTGAGGTTAAGTGCAGGAGGACCAGGGGTACATGGCCAGCCTGGGCTAGATAGCAAGACAAAAGACAGGGAGGGAAGAAAGAGGGAGCCTCCCCCAAGGGGAGGGAGCATTGATAGCTCCCACGTGAACCAGTTCTGATCTTTTGGTGTGTATGAGTGTTTTGCCTGCATGTACGTAAGTGCACTCATGTGTGCAAAATCCACAGAGGCCCAAGAAGGCATCAGATCCCCTGGATCTGATGTGGTGACATCACCATCCCCTGTGGTGACAAACCTGAGCTTGCTCTGCATGGGGGTGACCAAAGGACATCTTGGGAGGATGTGGCAGCAGGGCAAACCCAGCTGGAACATTCTGCCGCCATCCAATGCACTTGCTCTTTTAGGACTGCATGTGAGCTCCCTTGCTATCTGGGTGATTGCATTGTGCTGGATCCTGAGCATTGAACATTGGTGCTTTTGGCTGTGTCTAGAGCCTGGAGGGTGACAGCACCTTCCTGCCTGGGCCTGGGCCCTGCTTGGCCATCTTGTTTATCCCTGTCTGGCCACCCTGTCCTGTCCACTATTTGGCCACCCAACTCAGCATGGCTGGCCTCTTCTTCACAATGTCTGGGCACTGTCAACTCCCACTCACCTAGGGAATATGGGGCTCAGCAGCCTTTGGGGGTGAGCATGTCCTCTGGGTACCTAAGGCCTCAAAGCCCTCACACCAGCCTGGGCTCCTGGTCCATTTTTGGGAGACACTCCATTCAGGGGTTCAAGAGGTGCCAGGGCTGTGGAGCACCTTCCTCCGAGGTGTGTTAAAAATGGAATCACACAGGCACCTTGCCCTCCACACACCAACAAAGCTGACAACACAGGCTAAAAATAACAGGTGTTTCTCCTGGAGGCGACAGAGCGCTGACGCGTGCTTGCAGCCAGGCTGCCTCTGCACGGCAAGGTGCCTGAGACGGAGGCTACAGACAAGGGGCCCTGGGTCTCTCAGATTTCACAGGCCATTAAAGAATGCACAAAATCCTGTTCAATGGCCAAAGGCTGCAGACCCTGAACGCCCATGCCCAGCAGCTCTGGATTAGGCTGTACAGGCAGCACGGGGTCTCATGTAAGAGCTCTCTTCTGCTTCAGTCCAGAGCCACTTTGGAACCTTCTCCATGTGTCCCTGGATGCCCTTGTCCACTAAAGAGATGAGACAGTGAAAGAGGGTGTAGCACGAGGAGACATCACCCCTGAGGGCCACCCCTGTGAACCTTGGGCCTCAGAGGGCCTGTGCCTCTCCCTTGCCCTGTGGCTGTGCCAGGGCCTCAACAATTCAAAGCCTTGAGTCCTTTGGAGTGTTCAACTTTGACCAAAAAGCCAAGAGGCTGAGAGCAGGAGTCAGGGGAGCCAGAGTAGCTCAGGTTGGCTAGTTCCCCAGACACCCAGCACAAGCTTCCACCTCCCACCAGGCCAGCTGACCAGCCAGGATGATTCTGAGGGACACACAGCTGGGGGCTCCACCATGTGCAGCAACCTTCTCACCCTCTGCAGCCCCTCCCCCAGGGATCCCACTCAGTTTCCCTGGGGACACCTGTCTATAGAGCAGGGTTGGGACCTCCGTCACCTCTGTTCCGTGCTGGCTCCCTCCTGCCACAGCACGCAGCCTCAGCAGACAGACCGGGAAGCAGGTTTTTAGGTCAGCTGGTCAGTGGCAAAGCGGTGGGAAAGAACCAAGAAAGCACTTCATGGCAGGGCCTTCCTGCGCTTCTCCAGCCAGGCTGAAATTCATAAGAAAGTCTGGTTTTCTACACGAAATTCTGGGAGCCCCCTGTGCCTCTTGGCTGTTACCCTTATGTGGAATCCACCGGCATGTTCCTACCGAGGCGGGCCAGAGAAGAGGTCACAGAACTCTCATTGGACTGGGCTCCCTTCCCCGACCTCAGTGACTGGCTTGAAGGAACAATGGAGGAAGTTTTCCCTTTGACCAGATGCTTCTGCAGGGCACGGCTTGTGGCCTCCAAGCAAGCAGCAGTTCTTTCCCACCAGTGCCATACATCCCCATGCATTGCCTAGACCGCTGCCAGAATCTGCAGGTCCAAGGTGTCCATCAAGCCACAGCAGATGCCCAGGCTGACGAAGCAGGCGGACCATCCTAGGTAGACTACAGGACAATGCTAATCCTTCCTCTGGGCCTCAGAAACCAGCCTGGACTCCAATCTCCAGCCCCCTGAGCCTAGCAGGCCTGGGGCCTTCCTGTGCAGAAGTGTACAGCCACTCCTCCAGAGGCCTCTGCCTCCTGCCTGCTGGTGTCTACCCAGGCCCCTCACCCAGCCAGGTGCCAAGTGTTCTCCCTCTATGAGAGGGGCTGCTCACACTGGCTGTTTCTAGAAAGTGCTCTGTGACCTGGGTCCTGGAATACTGTCTGCTCACTCTCCTAGGCCAGCCTGATAGTCCTGGGCTACCAACGCTGGAGCCCCACAATGCAGGAGACATAGGCTTTTCCAGCACCACTCTCAAGGCTGGAATCTGGAAAATTCCCTCACAGAGCAGACCGCTGGAAAGCTTTCCCGGGCTCTGACCTGCTGCAGAGTCTTATGCCGCAGGTTGTCCCTAAGCAAATGCACATGTAGCCCAGAAGGTCACATTCAAAAGGAGGGGTATCTAAGCTTGGTGGCACACAACCTTAGCAGAAGGGTGAGTTGGAAATTACACAGTGAGACTCTGTCTCAAACAACAACAAAGCCTCCTACACATACCCAGAGGCAAATCACATACACAGCCATATACCAGGCCCTCACGTGCACACCCGTGCACCTACTATGCCAAGCACCATGGCATGTTTATAGACATAGTGAACAAAAATGTCATCTTTGATAAAGTCTTCCCCCATAGAACAGATGCTTATAATATGCCAGAATACAGAATTCCTTCCCGGACCCCACACAACTGCTATTCTCATGTATGACAGCTGTCCACAAACGTTCTTTCTCCTTCTGTGAGCCAGCCTTATCCCTCACGGCTCATGGCTGTGGTTTTGGCCATCAAAGAGCTATGACTGGTGATAGGCAGGCAGGGACCTGAGTGGTAGAGGAGGCGTTTCCAGTAAGCCATTTCCAAACCAGCTAACCAAGATACACATTTAGCCTATTCTCAGGCCTGCCCTTAAGATCCCATCCGAGACTTGATTCAAACTTGTTCTGACCCTGAGGGTAGAAGGCTACACCCCAGCCCAGGGCCCTCCCAGAACGTCACTGAGGACAGAGCCCTAGGCGTGGCCCACTGACAGCATGCTAGCTCAAGCCTTTTCTCAGCATATGCATTGTGGTTCTGTGGAGATCAGGCACGGATGGGACTAGGACAGGCATGGGGCGGGCAGATGTGGGGGCAGGAGGGAAGTCAGCTGAGGGGGGAGGACAGTGTTTCTGGGATTTGTCGAAGGTTACCAGAGGGGAGTGAACCATCTTCCAGGTTAGCATTTGGTGTCTATACACTGGGGACAGTCCCAAAGGACATCAGTACAGAGCTGGGGACCAAGAGCCCATGCCTGAGGTGATGCCTTGAGCAGGCTTGTCTCCACCAGTGTGTGGGGGGAGGTTGGGGGGCGATGGCAGGAGGACACAGGGAGGGGCCTGCGTCTCTGCAGGAGGCTGGCCCACAGGCTCCCGTCTCAGTGGGGCAGGGAGTGCCTGCTGCCTCTGGCTGTGCAATGAAGACAGCAGCCCGGCGCTGAGGAGAACCACATGGCCTCGCCTTCTGCTGCCCTAAACAGATATTCATCAGGACAGTGACTAAATGAGCTCCAAGAGGTCTCAGGGCCAGTTCTGCTGGGCAGCTTGGCCAGCAGACCCAGCTCAGGTACCTGCTGGGCACCCAAGTGACACCAGCTGAAGGCCCACTGGGTCGGCAGGCTGTGTGCAGGATGGTTCCCTCCCAAGGCCGACAGGAGGCCTCGCCCCACCATCTGCTCCTGACTCGGCCATAGACTCCAGCCCAGAGTTTAACAATCCCATCCTAGAAGTAGCAGTTGCTCATGTGTGCTATGGGTCACAGATACACTCTGCCAAATGGGGACCTCATTTCAGTGTCAGAATAAGGGGCAGGTGTCTGTGGCATGGGGGCACATCTTGGAGGCTAGCTGCCACTCAGCCAGCTCTGACCACTCTTGGCGTCCCTGGACCTTGTTCTGGTACACCAGAGAATGAGGCCCCAGCCTCCTCACCACTGTGCCACTCAGAGACTCTGACCCTCAGATAGGGGGGTGGGATACACCCATGTCCCCTCCCTGAGCCACTAGAAGACCCTGACCTTCACCCATGTCCTCTCTCTGGATCACTTCGAGATCCCAGCCCTCAGGAAGGGGTGATGAGAGGGGAGATATTTGTGTCCTCAAAGCAGAGCTACTCATGAAGGAGGAAGGCCTTTGACAAGAACCCTGGTGGTCTCCAATGAGGACAGAGTGGGCCGTGCCCTGCAGGTAGAGGAAAGTGAGGCAGCAGGCTTTATGCCAGCTGTGCAACTGCATGACCCCATGGCTCTGGGAAAATGGGGAGATTGGTCTTTGGGGGGCCTCAGTTTCCCCACTTTTCAAAGCAGGTAACACAGGCACCTGATGGTGGGACTGAGGAGCATCAAGTAAGAGTTTATGAGGTACCCTCAGCCCAGCCCAGCTGCCAGCGAGGGTCTGGGCCTTGCACCTGCACCACAGCTCCTCAGCATTGCCCTTGCTGGTGTTAGTTAGCTGCACAACCTGCTATGTATTTCCTCCCTTTCAGCCAGGGGCACAGCACTGGCACCGGGCACAGAGGCACGCTGCCATCACGGGCCAAGATGACGCGCACATTTTTCTAGGTGTGTATAGTGGAAACAAAACCAAAATATTAGCACAAAGCTAAGTTTGTTTTACAGCTGCAGTGATCTATGGCGGTACTTGTTCCGCTTTGTCTAAACAGCTCTCTTCGTGCATTCCCAGCCACTGCCAGCTTCCTGCCCACTGTCGTCTGCGGCAGCTGAGCCTAAGGGCAGCAGGTCCAAGGGCTCAGCTGAGATCCCGCAGGGCATAGAACTCCCGCAGGAACAGAGTCAACCCAACAGCATCCAGGAGCTCCAAGCCCTGCTTCCTCCTGGCACAGCTGGAGAGGGAACAAAGCACCAGGGCCCATCGGGCTGGGCCGGCCACGCTTAGGGTGTCTGCATGTCCAGGGCTTCAGCGGGGCCCAGGGCTCTCCTGGCCTCCGAAAACATGACGGCTGTGGTCCATAAGAAGCAGGATCTCCTGACTGGCCCCGGCACAGCCCCAGCCTCCCTGGATGCCCATACTAGCTGCCTCCCTGGACGCCCATACTAGCTGTGCTTCTTCCCGGAGCCCCCACTGCACCAACTCTCTGGGCTGCGGGATTCTTCTGTGAGAAGCTGCTCTCAGGAGCAGCAGGGTTCCTGTCACCCTCCCAGGAGTTCAGTCCCAGTGACTCAGCCCGGAAAGAGGTGAGAAGCAGGCAACCATCTGTGTCCATGCGTGAACAGAGCTCATAATGACAGAGACACAAAGGACTTCAGACCTGTTTCCCAAGGTGGCACCACTCCGTATCCCTCTTGGCGAAGCACGCATCACACCAGTAACAATACTGAAATGTTCCACAGCTCAGGGGAAGTGCAGAGTCAGAGGAAGTGGAAGCTCCAGGGCACATCGTTGGGGAGATGAAGCCGGTGGGCAGGCTGGAGTGACAGCTGAGACTAGTGGCTCTGTGAAAGCATCTCCACTGTGCTCTGTGAATAACCGTGCTTTCATTAGAGTTCAAGCCTACGTTACACTCATACTTGATATGGCTGCTGACACATCCCCCACCCATGCACTCTGAACAGCCGATGCCAGTGATCATCCTACTGGCTACTGCTGGCCACAACTCCCACCTGCCAGGTGTGCTCTTTATCAGGAGGAGCTGATCTCCACCTCCCCAGCCTCTTGGGGGCCCAACACTTCCCAGGGCACAAGAAAACTGGAGGCCGGGAAAGATGGACAACCTGGTCTGGGTTGCCCTGCCGGAGCTAGGAAAGTATGATCTTTTGGCCAGCCTGGTCTACATAGCGAGTTCCAGGTCAACTGGGGCTACAGAGAGACTCTGACTCAAGAAAAAAAAACAAAACAAAAAAGAAAAAGAAAGGGATATGTATTTAGAATACTGTAGGAAATTACATTGCTCTAGGAGTTGACAGAAGTGCGATTCCTTAAGGGTCTATGACTTCTCCAGCCATATACACTTCCATGTCTATATAACCATGCATCATTTCCCTTCCTATTTAGGGGGCCTTAAGTCCAATTAGACAGCTGTTGATTACCCCCCAAATAAAGTGCCACAACTGCACCAGTAGACATAGTTGGCTGGGTGGGTCATTGTTGTGGTTTGTAGGCTTTACGGGTGGGTAGGACCACTGATTGACTTTCCCCCTTGGCGGCTTGCACAGTGTCCTCTGATGCTATGAGGGCTTGTCTTCAAGGGGGAGCTTTCAATTGAGTTCCAGACCCGTGTCTGAAATATGTTGTGTCTTCACCAATAGTCTTCGAAACCAGTTGACATGCCAAGGTGGATGGGGGAACGTCCTGGGGTCCTGCTTCAAGGTGAAGAGGTGGATGGGGGGACGTCCTGGGGTCCTGCTTCAAGATGAAGAGGTGGATGGGGGGGTGTCCTGGGGTCCTGCTTCAAGATGAAGAGGTGGATGGGGGGACATCCTGGGGTCCTGCTTCAAGGTGAAGAGGTGGATGGGGGGACGTCCTGGGGCCCTGCTTCAAGATGAAGAGCCACAGGCAAGCAGTGGAGGCTGAGGGAGAGAGAATCGGTTTCCTCAAGGACCAGCTCCCTGAGAGGCTATCTAATCTCAAACTGGCAGCCCTAAACACACAAGCACCATTAAATGGACTCAGTGCATTATATATATATAATATATATATTATATATATTTATATATATATATTATTAATTATTCATAATTAGTATATGTGCAAAAGTATTCAAGAAGACAAGAAGATTGAGAGGGAGTAGGGGCCCAGGAGCACTTGGAGGGAGACTTGGAGAGAGATGGAAAGAATACAAAGGCAAAATTCATGTCGGAAATCTCAAAAGTAAAAAAAAAAGTTTTAAATCACTTCATTAGATTTTTTTTTTTAAATCTGGGGCCTGGAGAGATAGACTAGAGTTTAAGAGCGCCGGACGCTCTTAGCAGGAAACGTCGGTTCGATCCCACACACCCCACATGGCGGCTCTAAAAGACCGTCTGAAAACTGCCAATTCCAGGAGAACTCCAGTTCAGGGGAATCCCAGAGACCCTTCTGACCTCCGCAGCGTATGCACGACACGGGTGCACAAAACTTGCATGCAGGAAGCACAGTACTTCATACACATACAGAAATAAAAACTAAATATAAAAAAAAAAAAATTTAAAAAAAAGAAGTATAATCCTGGGGCTACAAGGAGACCCTGTCTCGAAAAGACCAAAAAAAAAAAAAAAAGTATAATGAAAGCCAGACATGTTGGCACATACCTTTAATCCCAGCATTCTGGGAGGCATAGGCATGCAGATCTCTGTAAATTCAAGACCAGCCTGGTTTACATGGCAAATTCCAGGCCAGCTGGAAAAAGTGTAATCCAATGTTTATACATTAGACATGGCCTTTTAGTATCCATTGAAATTTTTTATCAATTTTCACAAGAATGTTGGTTTCTGGTTCTCTTCACTTTGATGAGGTCTTTGTCTGAACTTGGCGTATGGAACAGAAGGCTTCCTAATCAGCGGACACATGTTCTGAAAGCCTTTATTTTGGAGGAGAGTCTGTGAAAAATTAGTAACACTTCTTCTATCTTTGCTTTAATTGTTCAAATTTAGGTATTCTTGCTCTTTTTATGCAATAAAGATGATAATGAAAAAGAAAAAAAAATATAAAAAGAGCTCAGATAAATAACAATGCACCTCAAGGTCCTAAAAAGACAGGAACAGCCCAGATCCAAAAGCAGTTGATAGCAAGAAACAACGATCAAGGCAGCAACCAGTGAAACGGGGACAAATTCAAGCAACCCCCATCTGTGACAGTTCGTAAGTGTCCCCACAGCTCCAGGTATTTGGACATTTTGTCCTCAGTTGGTGGCCCTGTTTCAGGAGGTCTTAGATGGTATGGCCATGCTGGAGGAACCACATCATTGGGGGTGGGCTTAGAGAATTCTTTTTTTTTCTTTTTTTGGTCTGTTTGAGACAGGGTCTCCCTTTAGTCCCAGCTGGCCTAGAGCTCACTATGTAGACCAGGCTGGCCTTGAACTCACAGAAATCCACCTGCCTCTGCCTCTGCTGGGATTAAAGGCATGCACCACCACGCCCAGCTGAGAATTCTTAAACCTTGCCAGATTTCCAGGTGCTCTCTGCTTCCTGCACCTGCTTGGAGCTGAAGCTGTGATCACTCAGCTTTCTGCTCTGGCCACCTCTGCCACCATGCCTCCCCACCATGATGGACTCTAACCCTCTGGACTGTACGCCAATAAACTCTTCCTTCTACAAGTTGCCTTGGTCATGGTGTTTTATTATAGCAACAGAAAAGGAACTAATCCACCATCAAAACTGGAATGATGTTCTTCACAGCACTAGAAAAAGCAATCCTAAATTTCCTATTCAGAGTACAAGAGGCTGACATTAACAGTCCTTAGCAGAAAGAGCAATGCAGGATGTGGGTGCCGCAACAACTGACCTCAAATTATACTACAGAGCCACAGTAACAAAACCAGCATGGTGCTTGCTTGGTTTCTTCCTATTGTTGTGATAAAATATGCTGACAATAGCAATTTAAATGGCACATGCCTTTAATCCTAGCACTTGGGAGGCTGAGGCAGGTGGATCTATGTGAGTTCCAGGCCTGGTCTACAGAGCGAGTTCCAGGACAGCTGGGGCTACAGGAAGACCCTGTCTCGAAAAAGACAAAAAAAAAAAAAAAAAAAAAAAAGAATAAAGAAAGAAAGGGTTTATTTCTCGGCCACATTTTCACAGCCAGCACAGTCAGATCACTGTGGTTAGTCAAGCAGCCAGAGCTTGAAGGATCTGGTCAACCACCCATCCATGGTCAAGAAGTAGAGAGCAATGGACACAGGATGCTGTTTCAGCTGGAAAAGGAGAAAAGACACAAGGAAAAGAACAAGAGACAAATCACAAAACAAGATAGTTAAAGGAAATTAGATAAAGTAAAGCAACTAAAAAACAGAAAAACTGGGTGTGGTGGCCCATTCATTTCTCCCAGCACTCAGCGAGGCAGAATCCAGCAGATAATCTGTGAGTTCCCGACAGGCCTGGCCTGTCTAAAAAAGAGTTACCCTATCAAAAAAAAAAAAAAAAAAAAAAAAAAAAAAAACAAGAGAAACATAACGATTAGGCTCCTGATGCAATGTCAGAACTAGGATGATGACCAGTGTGACCTATGCAGGAATGAGGGACAAGGCTCTGTGGAACGGGGAAGGGGCAGCTCAGAGTAGGACCGAGGATGATCAGGATGCAGTCTCCAGGGGCTCATGCTTTCTTCTAGGACCTGTGGCACCTGGCAAGGCAGAGGTGGGGTCCAGCCTCAGGGGACCCCACAGTCTAGGGCTGGGCAGAGGCTGGAATGTGGTGGGAAGCCTGTGCTCTTCCCTACCAGTAAGTAGCCATGAGCTCACACATGACCTGCAGAGATATTGCTTCTCTGCTCAGCCCTTGCCAGGCACAAACCCAGACGGAGCCTCTGAACACCAGGAATGTCCAACTGGAGCAAAGGGCTGCAGGTCAGTGACTAGTGGGCGGGGAGGGAGGTCCTGAGGCGCCCCAGCCAAACAAGCAGGTGGTGGGAATCCCCTGTGCCTGGCCAGAGACCCAAGGAGAGCAAGCCCCACGGCAGAAGGAAAATTAGTAACACACTCACCCCACCAGCAGGAAAAATAACAGAACACACAATTTTCTCAACAGACTCCTGAACAAAATTAAATGAAACTCCACATCTCTGTGTGATAAAAACACTCTGCAATCAAGAATAACAGGTTTCATCACTCTTGTGATGGGGACCTGTTTAAAAGCAAACGCCTACAGGTACCTGGTAGATTGTGCTGGCTCCCCCTAAGAGCACACAGACTCATGCACACACACATGCTGCACAATTCTGTCCTGAGGATGACACACACACACACACACACACACACACGACTTCGTTTAGGCAGCTGCTGATTGGCAGGTGTCTCCCGGAGGGCTCTGGAAAGCCCAGAGACAGCACACTGGTTGAAGGCCAGACATGCTAGATGTGTCTATAAGGAGGGAAGAAGGAAGACAGTCAAGCAAGCCTGGCCCTGGGGTCAAATGGCCTGGTACTCAGGACTGGGCTTGGTGGACAGTGAGCAGTGTCCTGGCTCAGCCTCCATATTGTGGCTGTGGGGGACCTGAGGGCCACGAGGCACACTGGCTCGTTGTTTTCCCATGGCCAGCTCTAGACACCGCAGATCTTAGTAGCAGTCATGGTAATGAACGATGGCTCAGAGGGGTTGGACAGACACAAGACCCTCCTTGATGTCCTGGTGGCTTTGTTGCACCTGTCCAGTGCTGGCCCATGTCTTTCAGGTGATCTGGCTATACTTCATATCCAGCTGGTCACAGTCCAAGGACCAAGGGCCTAGTCTGCTTTAAAAAGACCATTAGCTATATGGAGAGCCCATGTCCACATGGAGATGTGCAGGTCCTGAAAGATGGCTCTCAGGGGTTCAGGGACACTCTTAGGGAAGGAGGATAGGGAACCCACACAGCCAGAAAGGGATGCACAGGTCTGCCGCCAGGCAGTAGGAAAGGTTTCCTGTAGGAGGTGGCTTTGGAGGATTTCAGGAGGCTGAAGAAGCCAAAGAATGTTCCTGACAGACCATCTCAGGAATACGTCCCCTCAGCAATATGCTAGAGGACCCTGGTGAGCAGAGGCTGAGTCAGGTGCATGCAGCAGGACCTCAGGGGTTGGGAACCACCTGAGCATGGCTAGGGAGAGACCTAGGCCCTGGGCGATGCTGGCTCCAGGCTGTTTTGTGGGCCCATCCCTATCTGGCTCCTTAGCAGCCACTGGCCAAGGGACTGGCCTAAACAGTGCTAGGGATTCCTGTGCCTAACCACTGTGGAGGTGGACACTAGGGCCCTGGAGCCACATCAGGCACATTGACAAGCAGCAGTGATGGAAGGCTTGGCGCTTCCAGGGCTCTCCTATAAATCCTCCGAGGGCCCAAGATGGCAGCTCCCACCACTTCTGGGGACTCGGCGGGTCAGAATGAGCTTGACTGAGTGGCAAGGCCAGTGACCAGAGGAGTCTCTACTGGAGCCCGGGGTATCCAAGCTGAATCAACCTCCCTGTGCCCTATCCAGGGGGGCCTGCAGATGGAACTTGACAGGTAGAGGTGACACAGGGCACTTAGGGAGCCTGTAGTGGGGTGGCTTGGGGTCAGTCCTTGGAGCCCACAGCACATCCTCTGGCATAGCTTGCCCCTAGCACTCCTGCTGGCTGGGCTCTGTCCAGGGCCCCTAGGTTAGCCCTGGGTTCTAGGCTCCAGGATAGACCTTGACTGAGAGGCCAGGCCAGAGCCCTAAAGTAGGAGAGAAGCATGGTCTGTCCAGGACAGGGGCCAGGGCAGAGCCTGCTCTTCACTTCAGGGGTATAGGTGGGTTCAGGCCTGGAGGGGTTCAGTCCCTTAGGAGCTAAGACACCACTAGAAGGGAAAGACCCCAGCTAAGGGGTTCCAGAAGTCAGGTCTGGGTCAGCTTTGACAAGCTGTGCCTCTGTGCCCAGGCTAGCCCCAGGCCTTTGTTGGGCCACGGTTCCCTGAGAGCAGCATCTCCTGGAGGGGGCTGATGGAACGACTGCCAGGACAGCCCCATTCCAGGAACAGTAGCCCCTGAGCAGCAGGCCTGGAAAGCCCAGTAGGTCCAATCCAGCTCCCTAGTCACCCCGACTCCTTGGACTTTGCTGTGTTGCCCAGGACTGGCATGTACAGCATGTGGCCCTAGGCCCAGGCCAAGAGCAATGTCAGCCTTGCTCAGCCAGCCACTCTCATCACCAGAGCAACTTGCCCCTGGACTTCTGCCCTTCAGCATGGAGAGGGTGGGCTTCTACCCACAGCTCCTAGAACAGGCCAGGGACAGCCACTGCTTTTGCTAGATACTTCTTGCCCACTTCCTAGGCCAGTTGTGAACCTAGCAGGTATAAACAGTCCTTGCCAGGGTCCATCCAGGTCCCTCACTAGGGCCACTCAGAGCTACTCAGAGAAGGAACAAGAGGTGCGAATCAGGGTAGCTGGAGGACAGCAAGCGTGGACAGGATCCCCCGCCCCCTGCACTTAGATGGGTTGTAGTCACCACGTGGGACTCGGGGCCTGGGGTCCCTGCAAGCTGTTCTCTCCTTCAACCTCCTGGCCACCAGGTGGGGTGGGAGGTGCAGGAAGTGGGCCTGGCTAGTGGGGGCCAAGCACCCCAGGCCCCTAAAACTCCACCGCAGCCTCAGTTCCCACGGGCTCCCCATGTTCTCTCCGCCGTAGTTTCTTCTTCCACAGGCTCTACCACACATGCCGGAGGTGTATTTCCACTCTGCCTCCTCATTTCTCATGAGCTCAGCAGGCACAGGGGTGGGGTGTCCTGAAGGCTGTCTAGAACCAGCATGTCAAGAACACAGGTGCCTGTGGTAGGAATGACCCAGGCCAGTGCCTCCCCATCTATCCCTCGGGCTTAGGGGCAGGAACACTTGTGCCCCTGGCCCAAGTGGACAGCCCCTTCCTGGCCCCTGGAATCTGACTTACTTGCAGAATGAAGAGGACGGTCCTTTGAGAGTGCACAGGCCAGCTGCCCAGGCCATGTTCCCGACTGCTGCTCTGTGGCTAATTGCAGGTCTTGTGGTGGGCTGAGCACCTCCCCAGTATGGAGGGCAGAGTGGCCTCTGAGCCCAGACTTTCTTCTCTTGGGCTCTCCAAATTACCCAGGCTCCCTTGGTCTACAGAGCATATGAAACCCTGCCTTGGCCAGTGAGGTGCAGGCAGACATTGCTGGTGGTTCTCTGGGCAAAGCCATTACAGGGGGACACTTACATTTCCTGTCCTCAGCATTTTCCTTCTGCCCAGTTCCTTCCTGCCAGGAATGTGCCTATGAGGGCTGGGGCCCACTTTGTGGTTTGCATGTCATGGGCAGGAGACCTGTTCCTAGACAGTTCTAGATCCTCCCTGACCCTCCCAAGGGGAAGGGCACAGGGGCTCTGGCTTCGGTCAACCATCTACCCCCATGACTGGGCCTTGGCCTAGCTGCTCAACTCCCCCAAGCCCTCCTCACCATCTCCCAGACTGCCCTGTGCTCTCCTTCCTTTCTGGGAGACTGGGCTTTCTGAAGGGCCTGTCCACACCCACCCGTGAAGGGGACTGGTCAGAGAAGAGGCCAGATGGATGGCGGAATGAACGGGCCAGAGCTAGAGACGGCCCTGCAGGGGAGGAACAGAAGCTACAAGAGCTGGGGAGAGGGGCGTCGGCCAGATCAAACCACAAGGCGTCTACACAGCCACCCGGATGGCAAGATAGAGGCTGCCCCTTCCAAAGAAGCTGGCACACAGACCCAAGCTGTGCCTGCATCCTCCAGACTACAGGAGGGAAGCTGAGATAGAAACCAGAGCCACACTCAGCTGTGGGAGGGGCTCTGCCAGCCTGGAGGGTCATCCGGGAACCTGTGTTGGTTTCCTGGTTTCACAGAAGCCCTTTCCAAGTCACTCTGCAGTCACACAATGCATGGCCACTCCACAGGGAAGCCAGGGGCCTCAAGGTCCCTGTGAGAAACATCTCCCCTTGGATGAGCAGGACGCTGTACGTGTGTGATGAGTGTACGTGAGTTACTCAAATAACCCGAGGCTTCAGGGCTGAGTACTGCTTTGAAACCCTAAGGGGGAGATCAGAGTCCTCACCCCCATCCCTAGGAGCTTAGACAGGCTGCAGCGGCTGGGGACAGGGGCTGCAGCGGCTGGGGACAGGGCCTGCACCACCTCCTGGAAGCCACCTGTTCGCAGATGTAGAACAGAAAGAAGCAGATTCCAGTACTCCCAGTTCATCAGCCAACTTCCAATGCACATGGTGTGTCTACAGACCTTACCTTCCTTCTGTGTCACTGTCTTCAAAAGGAGGAAATGGCCAGTGACCTCCTGCCTGCTTGTAGAAGACAAGGTTGCTAGGACTGCCTCAGATACTCACCCTGGGTGTGTGCCACAGCCTGTTTTGTGTGGTACCTGTGTGCTGTGAGTGCCTGTGCGTGTGTACCGTGAAATGCCTTATGCCTGTGTCTGTACCCAGTATGTGGTGTCTGTATGTACACACCTGTGTGTGATGTGCCTGTGTGTACCCCATGCGCCATGCCTCGTGTACCCATCTGTGTACCGTGTGCCTGTGTATCTATACCTAATCTGATGTGCCTGTGTACCTCACATGTGGTGACTGTGTACCCGCCTGTGCGTATCATGTGCACGTGTTCCTGGATGTGTGATATAACTGTACCCATCTGTACTTGTGTCTGTTGTGTCTATGGGTGAAGCTGTCCGAGCCTGCAGTCGGGCAGATGTAGAAGACAGGCCACCATCTGCCTGGGAGCCAGTGCTGCTCCTGTCCTATCGGGTGCTGTGCTGCTTGAGCAAGTCCAGTGAGTGGACTCTGGGAGAGGAGGGTGAGGGCAGCATCTGGTAAGGGGGAAGCCCTGTGCTCTGGAGGTTCAGGTCGCAGGCTCCCCTCAGACCTGTTTCTCTGGGGCTGGCCTTCTGGGGGAATGGAAGCAGGGATATGAAGGACACAGCCACTTGCATCTGGGAGGCCAATGGGGACTCCCTGGCCTCTGGGACTCTGGCGCTGGGAAGAAACATTTGGACTCAGAAATATAATTGCCTTTTTTTTGTTCTCTGAATAATGGCCTATTAAAACTTTAAATCCTCCATTCAGTGAGTTAAGAGTTCTTAATTTTAAGGGAGACTCAGCTCAGCAGCAAGATGGTCCTGTAACTATTGTTTAAACCCACATTATTTTAACGTATTTAGAAGAAAAATACATTAGAATTGGAAATCTACTTAAAATAAGGTAGGAGGTCTTGGGGCCAGGCCCAAGCCAGACACCCAAAAGCGGCTTCAAAGAGGATGTGAGGGCCTGCCCGCTATCACAGCAGCCAGCCAGCCGGCTCCGAGACATCCTGGAAGGACATGCTGATAGTGGTCCCTGGAAACAGGCCACAGGGGCTGCTGAGAATGGAGAGGCTGGGGCCTTCCCTGCTCACAGCTGCTAGGCCATGTCCAGGAGCCACATGCAGACAGCATCTGGGCAGCAGCCAGCACCTCCTGGAGTCTCGGGGTGATGTTATCGCTGCTCAAGGAACATTCCAGAAGCAACGTGCCTGGTGTTTATTCAACTCTTGGCTCCCAAGCAGCACAGAAGCCTGTGGGGTGTTGGCCTGGACTGCCGCAGAGCCTGGGAGCAGCGTCTGTGCCCGCATCTCACACACCCAGCACACTGTTTGGGCCAAGGCCCCTGGAGTCTCAGCCTTCACTCAACATGCCAAATGTACTGGGCCCCTATGCTTGGCCATCTGCCCTCCTGGGTGAGCCCTCTGCTGAGACTGGCCAGGTATGTGCAGCTCTAGCCCGGGGCAGGCTTGGGTACCTGCCCCAGAGAACATGCCATTAGGCAATGCGAGCAGCCCCAGGTGCAGTGCTGCCCATAGCCTGGAGCAATTCTTCCAGCCCCTTTTGATGGGCGACCCCCGGCTACCTCAAGGGTAATCTAGGGTGCTCTCAGCATAGGCAGCAAGAAAGGGGGGCTCCTGAGTAGGAAAGGTGCCCTCTACCCACTCATTCAGGCATTCATTCAGGCAAAACGGGAGAGAAGAGGCTTTTTTTTTTCCTTTGGTCCTTTTGAGACAGGGTCTCCCTGTAGCCCCAGCTGTCCTGGAACTCACTCTCTAGACCAGGCTGGCCTTGAACTCACCAAGATCCACCTGCCTCTGCCTCCTGAGTGCTAGGATTAAAGGGGTGTGACACCACGCCCGGCTAGAAGAGGCTTCTGCCCCTGGCTTCCAATCTGTGTAGAGCACAGGGCACACTGCACACCAGTGTGTGAAGATGAAGTGGGAAGTGGTGAGTCTGTGGGTGGAGAACGTGCGCACAGCTGCGGCAGCCGCGGCCTCTGGCTGCCCGTGCCCCTCCCCAGGCTCCTGGACCCTAACTCTCCAGCCTCCTTGTCACCTCTCCTCCCTACCCAGTGGGGACCCAGTGACTAACCATTTCACAGGGTGAGGGGAACTGCTAAAAACCCAGGTGCCAAGATGCCCCAAGACTAAGATTAATTTCCCAGAACGGGAAATTCCATATTCCCAGAGTGGTCAGAATGTGACCAAATTTGGAAATAGCTGCAGATGTAATTGAGAACATGTACCCTGGGCATGGCAGGACACATCGGTGACCTGAGTCACTCAGGAGGCTGAGGCTGATAGGA
The DNA here is from genome assembly GCA_009823505.1 of Rhizomys pruinosus. Taxonomy (NCBI): domain Eukaryota; kingdom Metazoa; phylum Chordata; class Mammalia; order Rodentia; family Spalacidae; genus Rhizomys; species Rhizomys pruinosus. The sequence goes on from VZQC01000392.1 coordinate 2,436,239, forward strand.
TTGCCACAAGTCTGAGGCTATCCTGGGTCACACCATAAGACCGTCTCAAGAAAAGTGGTCACACGGAGCAGTTTCCTAAATGCAGTGTAACTGCTCTCTCTCTCTCTCTCTCTCTCTCTCTCTCTCTCTCTCTCTCTCTCTCTCTCTCTCTCTCGGAAGGGGGGCTGCTGAGAACAGACCAGGAAGGTCAGGGTTGTGAGGGTTGCACCTCCATAACTGTTTCACACCACCTAGTTAAGACAAGTTCCCACCTGCCTGACTGTATGGCCATCCTGACAAAGTCCTGGACTCTCAGTACAGTAGAGTGTCCTATGAAACATTCAACATTTCCTATCCACTCAAGTGTGGAAGCTTGTTGGGGCAGTGGAGGCCAAACTGGGGTGCTCAGCAGCCTGGGGGTGATGCCTGCATCCTTATGGCATTTTCCGTGTACGGTGTTTATCAAGATATGGCCCATCCAAATGGAGGGTCCATGTAATTCATCCCAGCAGCCCCAAGAACCCAAGTATCCACCCAGCCTCAGGAGCGTCCTGCGAGAGCAGAATGGCTCTCAGGAACACCAGAGTGGGTAACAACAAAGCAGCAAGGGGAAGACCCTCAGTGTCCCCATCACCAGAGCTTACAAGGGCCTCTCTCTCTACCACACAGCACAGTAAGGACAGGGACCAGTCCTGCTCAGATCATAAACCCTCCAAGAGGCGGGTCTGGGCCCAGAGATGGCCCTACTCAGCTGGGAGCCCTTTCCTCCGGGGCCACCAACTGTTCCCTGTGCTAGGCCTGTTTTGCTGATTTGTGGGCTTAGAAGGTGAGGTCTCTGCTCACCTGCAGGTCTCGATCCCTGGTGGTTTGGCCAGCAGGATGCTCAGTTTGTGAGTGGTCCCAGTGTCCCTCTCAAGGGTACACTCCCAAAGACCTTTCTTCTTCCCACGAGGCCCCATTTTCTCTCAAAAGAACCCCTGGCCTTAATACACACATCGTCTCCAGGGATGGTCAGGATCCAAGCTACAGTACCCTCCCCACCGCCCTTCTTCCCTGCTCTGCAGACACTCCTGGAGACGTACCAAGGGCTTCTTCCTGCTGTCTCCACTGTCTACCTACCCTGAACCTTCCTTTGTGCGGGGCCCAGTGCTGTGTCAGGGTGGGGCGTGGATAGCCTCCACCTCAGGAAGGGGCTGACACTGCTGTGCCCCAGGGCCTTTTATCTACTGCTTACCCTTCTCAGAAAGTGAATGGAGGTCTGGGGTTTAGGAAGCACGAAAACCAATGAACTGTACAGTTTTTTCACAGAAATTTATTGCCATGTAATTCATGTTCGTTCTTCACAGAGCCACCGTCTTAAGATCTGCCCTCAGGTATATGTCCACACAGTGGATGGTTTGGAGTGAAATGGGCTGGAGATGTCCAGTGATGCCCGCTTGGCTCTTCTCCTGCTCAGTCTACCCACATGTTCTCTCCTAGGCTGGCCCTGGCCTGCTGCAATTGTCCTGTGCACCTGGACAGTCCTGGTTCTCACAGGCAGGAGGCTGGCCTGTGGGTTACTCTCAAGTAACCTTAAAGGGAAGCCCCAGGTTCTTTAGCAGGAACATCTGGAGGCCGCCATAGGCCAAGCCAGCTGCAGCCAGAGTAGAATCGCCTGAAGGTGTGCCTTAGAAACCTAGGTACAGACAAGAATGTACAGACAGGAATCTCCACCAGCATCTTCAGGCACACTGGGCCATGCTTGCACTGACAAGCTTTTATGCCAACCCTTACCACACGGGTGGGGTTTTGTGCACATACTGCTTAGGAAACTGCTTCTCTCGATGAGAACTTATTTCTTCTTAGCAAGGCAGCCACAGTATCTCACCTAGATGGCCTATGACAAAGGGAACTCAGGGTCTGTGTCCAGGTCTCTGTTCACTCCGATTCATCAAGTGCCCTATGGTGTTCACACCATGTCTGAGACTTATCTGTTCTGCCGAAGCAAAGAGCCCAGGCTCCACTGCCACCAGCACTTACACACAGGGTGGATTGTGAGAATGAGGCTTAAGCATGGGGGTCACTCTGCAGGAAGCAGGGCATCCTTCCAAATGTAGGATGTGACATGGGTCAGGCATGGGTTGTGGGACCTTGGGCACACCCTCACCTTTTACATCCTGAGAACAAGGTCTATTGATCCAGCTAATACCTAACATGACTCTGTTTTGCTGCTCAGCAAAGACTACTGGCCCAGGCTGTTCTGCCTCCAGGCAGGACCATCCATTCCCAGTCATAGGAATGAGTGTGAACTTGGTAAATATTTTGGACTGAGAGCAAGCCATAGCCACGAGAAGGTGCAGCATGGCTGAACTAAAGGCAGATGGTTGAGAGGTGGGGATTACCACCCTGGGTTTTGAAAAGGACAGGCATGGCTTCTTAAGCTCTTCTGCAACCTTGGTGACCTGGGATAGAACAGTGGGTGCCCAGTGTGGACAGTGCCCATGGGGGTTGCTGAAGCAGCATTGGTTGTGGTGGCCTGAGGAAGAACTTGGTTGTGCAGCCCCTGGCTGGGGTGTCCTGCTATGACCAGGATCCCAAACAGGTAAGAAGTGACAAGGAGGTCTCAGGGATGGAGCCCCTGGACAGACCCCTTGGTTTCATGCTAGTACAGCCCCTGCAGACCCAATACCAGAACCATGCCAGCTCCACCCAGCTTGAGGGTCCCAGTTGGGAAACTTAAGCTTGTCCTGTAGGAAACAAGAATAGCCGTCCTAGGGCTAACCCAGCCTTGGAAACACAGGAGTGGCTCTGAAAGGGGTGCGAAGCCAAAGAAGGGCTCCAGATCACAGATGCCATGTGCATTAAGTACTTTATTTGTCGCCCCAGTGGCTCTCCTTTTCTCCTTATCCAGCCCCTCAAGACTGGAGGGGGCTCCCAGGCTCAGAACAGGATTCAAGGCTTGCAGCACTCTACCCACATGTGCCTCCCCTGGTGCTCCTCCCCGAGCTCATGGCACACACAGTCCTCGTCAGAGCTAGTTACCACCTTCCAGTTGCATCTGGTGGGCCAGCTGCCGCCCAATGGCCAGCAGGGGGCTGGCTCTGTAGGCTGGGTTTGCCAGCAGCTCCCGAAACCGAGTCCTTTCTTCCTCACTGAAAAAATGGAGAGAAGTCAGCAGGGGAAGCAGAACCCCCAGACACTACAACAGGCCCAGCACCTGCCCCTGGAGCAGAAGGCTGACGCCTGGGTGGCCATCGTACAGTCAGAGCTAAGGCCTCAGACTTCCAGCAGGACGCCAGGGGCACACAGGCCTCTAAGCACACAGCCACTGTGGGTGGGGTCACTCTGCTAGTCAGTCTAGGTGAGACTTGGTTGGCACTGCTACTAAGGTAGAAGCTGACAAAGGGGAGCAGTAGTGGATCATATGCCTACAGGCATGCAGCCTTACATAAGAGGCACCTTTCTCCTCGGTGAGCCCAAAATAGATGTGCACAGGAGAGCTGCAACAGGAACAGCAACACAGGGATGGGCAGAGGTGGCTCAGCCAAATCCTAAGAGCCTTACGGTTTGGATACAGGAGCTCTGGAGGCCAGGTCCTCCTGCCCCTTTCTCTAGCCCAGCATCTCCACTCCCTGGAGCACTGTGCAACCCAGGGTAGCTACCTCGATTCCAGCTAGGTGCCTAGGAGATGGCAAAGGTGTCCCAAATCTACGGGAATCCTCATCTGGTAGCTTCAAGACAGAGTATATGGGACCTGCCAGGGAAACCCTGGTCCTGAGTGGGCAGGTGGAGGGCTGGGCCCCACTCAGGCCTGTGTCCCAGGTGACTTTACGTAAGACCAGTTGGCTGTTAATGGTGTGTCTACTCCTGCCAAAAGAGCACACCACACAGGGTTCCAGGTCATCCAGGCCCCTAGTCACCAACTGTCACATCCAACTCAGATGCCCTGGGCCCTACATGACCACTGGAGTTCTACCCCAAAGGCAATGGGTAAAAACCTCAGTTGCTGGGTATGTTGGCACACGCCCATTAATCCCAGCACCTGGGAGGCAGAGGCAGGTGGATCTCTGTGAGTTCCAGGCCAGCCTGGTTTACATAGTGAGTTCCAGGAAAGTTGGGGCTACAGGGAGATCCTTTCTCAAAAAAGATAAAACAAAACAAAACAACAGTCACTGCAGGACAGTCAGTGAGCCTTGGGGCCAGCTGAGCAGCATGAGGCCAGAGGTAAGGGCCTAGGGAGCCCACAGTGCTGCTTAGAAGTCCACGCTACCAGAGAAGCCAGCACACATGGAGGGGGAGGTAAGAGCCTAGGGAGCCCACAGTGCTGCTTAGAAGTCCACGCTACCAGAGAAGCCAGCACACATGGAGGAGGAGGTAAGAGCCTAGGGAGCCCACAGTGCTGCTTAGAAGTCCACGCTACCAGAGAAGCCAGCACACATGGAGGAGGAGGTAAGAGCCTAGGGAGCCCACAGTGCTGCTTAGAAGTCCACGCTACCAGAGAAGCCAGCACACATGGAGGAGGAGGTAAGAGCCTAGGGAGCCCACAGTGCTGCTTAGAAGTCCACGCTACCAGAGAAGCCAGCACACATGGAGGAGGAGGTAAGAGCCTAGGGAGCCCACAGTGCTGCTTAGAAGTCCACGCTACCAGAGAAGCCAGCACACATGGAGGAGGAGGTAAGAGCCTAGGGAGCCCACAGTGCTGCTTAGAAGTCCACGCTACCAGAGAAGCCAGCACACATGGAGGAGGAGGTAAGAGCCTAGGGAGCCCACAGTGCTGCTTAGAAGTCCACGCTACCAGAGAAGCCAGCACACATGGAGGAGGAGGTAAGAGCCTAGGGAGCCCACAGTGCTGCTTAGAAGTCCACGCTACCAGAGAAGCCAGCACACATGGAGGAGGAGGTAAGAGCCTAGGGAGCCCACAGTGCTGCTTAGAAGTCCACGCTACCAGAGAAGCCAGCACACATGGAGGAGGAGGTAAGAGCCTAGGGAGCCCACAGTGCTGCTTAGAAGTCCACGCTACCAGAGAAGCCAGCACACATGGAGGAGGAGGTAAGAGCCTAGGGAGCCCACAGTGCTGCTTAGAAGTCCACGCTACCAGAGAAGCCAGCACACATGGAGGAGGAGGTAAGAGCCTAGGGAGCCCACAGTGCTGCTTAGAAGTCCACGCTACCAGAGAAGCCAGCACACATGGAGGAGGAGGTAAGAGCCTAGGGAGCCCACAGTGCTGCTTAGAAGTCCACGCTACCAGAGAAGCCAGCACACATGGAGGAGGAGGTAAGAGCCTAGGGAGCCCACAGTGCTGCTTAGAAGTCCACGCTACCAGAGAAGCCAGCACACATGGAGGAGGAGGTAAGAGCCTAGGGAGCCCACAGTGCTGCTTAGAAGTCCACGCTACCAGAGAAGCCAGCACACATGGAGGAGGAGGTAAGAGCCTAGGGAGCCCACAGTGCTGCTTAGAAGTCCACGCTACCAGAGAAGCCAGCACACATGGAGGAGGAGGCTGCTTATAAAGTTCTTGTTGCAAAACCGGGGAGTAAATAAGCCACTTTTTCTTTTTTTTTTGGTCTTTTCGAGACAGGGTCTCCCTGTAGTCCCAGCTGTCCTGGAACTCACTCTGTAGACCCGGCTGGCCTTGAACTCACAAAGATCCACCTGCCTCTGCCTCCCAAGTGCTAGGATTAAAGGCGTGCGCCACCACGCCCGGCTAATAAGCCACTTTTTCTACCCCTCCGAAATGAACAAGGAGACCCTGAAGTATCTGGTGGAGCCTGGGGACACCAGCCTGTGTTGCTTCCACATGAGTGACAGTCAACAGGGAAGGGACTACACTGGAGGTGCAGCCACAGAAGCAGCTGCCCTGGTCCAGGCTGGACTGTGGTAGAGACCTGGGGAAGACTGCTGGTAAGGGAGCTGGCTCAGCAGGAACTGTCTACAACAACTGCCTTCAGACAGAACTGCTGAGAAGGACATTCACAGAGAAGAGGAGAAACAAGGCACACACAGCCTAAAAGGAGCCGAGTGAAGAAGTGTAGGAGACAGGTGAGGATGGCTAGATGGTGCACTGAAACTGAGAACCCCAAGTCATGCAGGACAGAGCTGAGGCTAGCTGCGCCTGGTGGCCTGCAGTTCTAGCTACTCAGGAGGCTGATGCCGAAGGACAGCAACCTCAGGGTCTTCCTTGGTTACAGATAAGAGCTCCAAACCAGCTGGGGCGACTTTGTAAGAGCCTATCTCAAAATAAAAGCAAAACAAAAACAGAACAAAAACCGGGGAGACTGGGGGCTATCTCAGTGGGAGAACTTAGCATGTGAGGCCCTAGGTATAATGCCCAATACTGGAAAAAGAGTTGAGGCTCTGAAAGTCAATATAAATTTCCAAAAACAATAGTAATCATAAAAAAAAAAAAGACCTTGACCTATATACTGAAAGGGCACATAGGACTTCAGTAAAAACCAACACAGAAATTTCCACACTGAAAATATCTTAGCACTTTCTCTAAACTCAAAGAAAAATATTTCAGAAGCAAAACATGTGCTGTACAGGCATGAGATTTGGGTGCCTCCGACCGGAGTCAGCGCAGCACATGAGCCAATTCTACACAGTCTACAGAGGGTAAAGTCACGGCCAATAATCTCTTGCCCAAGCCAACAGATGAGTACAAGGTCAGCCAACAGGACAGTACTGCACTGTTGATGAAATAAGGTGTGTGTGTGTGTGTTTTTTTTGGGGGGTGCCACATCACAACCCACAGCAAACAGATATCCCAGCAGTCATCTCAGACTGAAGAAGCACAGGCAGAAGGGGCCGTCACTACTCCCTGGGGACACTCCAGATGGGCACTCAAGGCTTAACGCAGGACAATACTTCTTGAAAAAAAAGAAAAGATCTCTATCCTAAGAATGTGCCTCACCCAGAGTCAGAGGTCAAATCAGCAGAGGAGAGGAGACCTGGGGCTCCCACAAGGGTGGGACCAGAGTAGGAAGGAGGCCCTGATGGACAGGGCTATACTCACAGGAGCTGCTGTCTCTGGGCTGTACTCATCCGGCTAAGCTCCACTGGCCTTGGCTTGCTGTTCACCCTGCTGTGGACACAGAGAAGCCAAGACAGTTCCCACCTCACTTCACCTAAATCTGCCTGTAACACCCCTCCACCCCCCACCCCATAGTGCCTACACTGTCAGAAGCACACTGGCTGTGGAAGCTGGGCCTAGATGAGCTTGGTCACCTACCTAGCTATTAAGTCTGGAGCTGACTCGTCTCATCCCAGGAAGACACACTGTGTTTGCACCCTGAGCCTGCCACCTGCCCAACCTTAATGGAGAGTGAGCCATCCAGGTGGCAGCTTGCCCTGGCCCCTGTGCCCAGCTTCCAGGACAGAACCCTACTCTAAAGCAGACAGCACTCCTTGCTAAGACACAAGTCACTTACCATCTGTCTTCTCATTTCTAAGAGAAAAGAAAAAGGCCATGCTGCTAGAAGGAAATATCACCTGCCACTCCAATGTGACCTTGGGAGCTAGGAACAAACCCTACAGATGCTAGAGTGCACCAAGGGATTCTTTGGGGCAAGAGGGGCTGCCTGCCAATCACCAGGCAAGGACATCATGTGATGGCTCCTGGGGCCTTCCAAGCCACCACACTAGGCCTGACTCAGAAAGTCAGTTTAAGACCCTGAGGTTCAGTACCAGACTCTCAAGCCAGCACATGCCTCGAAAGTCAATTCTGACAGCTCCGGGTCATCCAGGAGCACTCCTACAACTCCCCAGAGGACCCAAGCTAATCTGGAAGTGCAGGAGAAACAGCCCTACCACCAGTAGGGTGCCTGGGCAGAGCAGAGAAGAAGAGGCCAGCGGAGTAGACACCGCCAGACAAGAAGACTTCAAAGTCTGAAACACAGGCAGGCCAGAGGAAGAGCAAAAAGTACCAGGTCCTGGGGCTAGTATCTAAATTTAGAGTCCCAAGTAGGAGGCCTGAGGGGTGATCTCTTATTCATGGTTCCTTTAAAATATGAATGAAAGACACTTTGTCCTCTCCAGTGCCAGAGCTCCTGCTTTCTCACCCCTGGCCCCCCTAGAAAAGACTGTTGGGCTGCAACCCCTCTCTGCCTTTTTTATGTGTATAGGTGTGTGTGTGTATATGTGCATGTGTATATTTGGTAGGGGGCTAGTAAGAAGGGGGTACTGGGGCTGGAGAGATGGCTCAGTGGTTAGGAGCGCTGATTGCTCTTGCAGAGGACCAGGGTTTGATTCCCAGCATCCAAATGGTGGCTAAGAACTGTCTTTAAGCCGGGTATGGTGGTGCACGCCTTTAATCCAAACCCAGGAGGGGCTCTAAATATATTGTATGACATTCTCAAAAAAAAAAATCATTTTTTTAAAAGGAAAAAAGACTAATAGTTAATTTCCCATGATGAATAAAGAAGCTGTGAATGTAATTTTTTTTAATCACTTAATAAATATTTTCTTGAGGTTAAGACAGAATTTCCAGCAATTTCTGAAATGGCCCTAACTTCTTTCAGCCTAATTAAAAAAAAAATCATAAGCTGAAGATGCTAAAACCTATGATATACGTGGCAGGCATATGCGCATATTTTGGAGTGACGGATATTGGAAGGAATAACAACAACAGAAAAGTCTGCGTCAAAGAACTGACTGAAATAGTGAACTTGTGCTCAAAACAGTAAACTTCTGCATCGAGAATTTTGAGAGAGACTAAGAAGAAGATTAAAAACATGTATGTGCTCTGGTGGGATGGGGGGCAGGGAGGGGTCACAGGTCTAGATTTGATTTGTAATGTAATTTTATTTGTATGAAATGCACAGAACTTCAATAAAACATTGGCTTTAAAAATAAATACATACATACATAAATAAATAAACTATCATATGAAGAATCATCAACCCTGAAAACACTGAGGAAGCTCAGTATTAAACATTCATTCTCAGTATTATTCAGCCAAGATTTCATTATTTTTCTTTTTTCTTAATTCTTTATTTTTATTTTTTATTTTCTTTTAAATATGGAACACTTCACAAATTTGCGTGTCATCCTTGTGCAGGGGCCATGCTAATCTTCTCTGTATCGTTCCAATTTTAGTATATGTGTTGCCGAAATGAGCACAAGATTTCATTATTTTTCTTAAAGACTTATTTTTATTTGTGTGTGTGAGGTGTATGTATGCCATGGGTGTGTAGGTGCCTGTGGAAGCCAGGACTGGGCAGGAGCTGCCCAAGGTGCCCCCTGACCTGCTGGCAGCAGAAGGTGAGGAAGCTCTCAGACACAACCCCACATTAACAGGCAGATCAGAGCAGCCATGATGCATGGGAGAGCTGCCGGTGGCCACTGCCGGAACGATTTCAGCAGTAAAGCAGTGTTGGATGACAGCCCACAGCATAAAGGAGCCACTCATGAGTCTGCATGAACATAAACAAATGACTGATAAAGAAATGGGGAAGACAAAGCTCCTTCTCCAGCAGATCCCAGACTCTGCAGACTGTGTCCTTCAGGAGGGAGCATGGCTCACCACGCAGGGCATGGCCGGGCAAGGCCACTACCCTCCCAAGGGCCCTGCACAGTGAGAACCATGGGAACCGCAGGTCCACTAGGTGGGCCAGGGCCATGCACAGTGGTGAGTCGGGCTGGCAGTGTGTGGTGGGTGATGTCTTGAAGACAGACCTTTGTCCGCATGGGCTTCCTCCTAGCAGTCCAAGCCCCATCCACCCCCACGGAAACATGGGACATGCTCCAATTGAGGGACAGTGAGAGACATGCCTGACTCATTAGCCTGAGAAACAGCCAGGAGGAGTCTGAGGAGACAAGAGGACCACATGTCGGGTTTGCTGGATGGGATCCTGGGCAGGGGAGGACCTGGGGACATCTGAGGAAATCTAAAGTATGATTTTCAGTTAATTACTATTTTATTTTTTGTGTGTTTAGTGTGTATACATGTTCACAGGCATGTACATATATACGCATGTATGTGTGCACACGTGGAGGCCAGAAGTCGACCTCGGATATGTCTTCTCTGATTGTTCTCTACCTTTAAAAAAAAAAACTAGCTGGGCATGGTGGCACATGCCTTTAATCTCAGCACTTGGAAGGCAGAAGCAGGCAGATCTGAGTTCAAGACCAGCTGGGGCTACAGGGAAACCCTGTCTCAAAAAGGCCCCGAAAAACACTACTTTATTTGTATTTTAGTGTACGAGTGCTTTGCCTACATGTATGTAAGTACACCCATGCATGCAGTACCTATAGAGGCTAGAAGAAGGTACTGGATCTCCTAGAACTGGAGAACCCAGGTCCTCTGCAAGAGCAGCCAGTGCTCTTTCTTAACTGCTGAGCCATCTGTCCAGCCCTATATCTTATTTTTCAAAATAAGATCTCTCTCTCTCTCTCACTAAACTTGGAACTCATCAGTTTGGCTTAGGGGTAGCCAATGAGCTCTAGAAACCTGTGTCCACTCCTGCAATACTAGGGTTACAGGTGCTACCCAACCTCACACACGGGTGCCAGAGACCAAAACTCAGATCCTCATGCTTGTGTGGCAGGCACTTTACCAACTGAGCCGTCCTCCAGCCCCTAATTACTACTATAAATGTATGTGGGTCAATACTGGGTCACTATGACAAACCTATGACACTAACTTAAGATGTTAACAGGGAACTATCCCTGCCATTTTTCTATAAATCTAAAACTAATTTTTTTTTTCTTGTTGTTTTGAGGCAGGTTCTCATAATCTAGATTTGGCTGGCTTCAAGTCTGTAGCAGTCTTGATTCAACCTCTCAAGTGTGGGGCTTAGAGGAATGTGCCACCACACTTAGCTTCTAAAACAGTTTTGAAACAGTGTAGTCAAGGGGTTTTCCCTAGAGTGAGACCCCACTGGGCTGGGAAACACGCTAGGGAAGATCTCAGTGCTGGGGCAAGATGGGAACAAAGCAGCACAGCCAGGTGGCACGCAGCCCCACCACATTCCTCTCTGGGCTGGCGGAGCAGGCTGTTTGTCCAGCTCTCTCCCTTCTGGGAGCCCCAAGCACATTTTTCAGATGAGAAACTGAAAAGAGGGAAGGGACCCTTGACCAGGGTCACATTTTTGCTTAAGAACCAGGAATGGAATCTGCATTGCTGGCTCTGCTCAGCTGCTGTGTCTCAACCTAGTGTCAGTGCCGTGTCTGGTCTAAACAGAATGGGTGCACCCATCTTGAGAAGCCCACAGCCGTCTGGCTCTGCAGCGTGTCACCCACTTACCCTGTGACAGTGTGGGGACTCCCAGCTTAAGTGTATAGAGTCCTGCAGATGAAACTCTACAGATGAAAACTCAGTAGGAAAAAGAATTATTTGTAAAAAGGCAAAATGAGACACTACAAGCTGGTATGGTGGCTCACACCTGTAATTCCAGCTCTTGGAAGGGCGAGGCAGTAGGACTGCCTTAAGCGCAAGGCCATTCTGATGTCACACACTGAGTTCTAGGCCAGCCTAGACAGTGAGCCTCTGCCTCAATCAACCCCCTCCTCCCAATAACAACAAATAAACACTGAAAGCCCAGCAACCAAGCACAGAGCCCTGAAGCCCTCTCATGGGCCCAAGAGAGGCCACAGCTCTGCCCTTAGACCTTCCTGGGCCAGGCCATCCAGGCCTTGTCTTTTGTTTCACTGTACAATAAGGACAGGCTTAGGGCTGCAGTGCATTCCATGCCCACTCACTGAGGTTTCTACATAGAATGCTCAGGTACAGAGGGACCGTCCTGCCCAGCTCACCCTTGGGTAGTGGTTGGGGAAGAGAGCAACACAGGCAAATGGACAAAATACAAAGGCCCTGTGCCTGAGCACAGGTATAGGATGGCAGCCGAGGCCAACGGAAAGAAGGCGTGAGGGAGCATACATCGGCATGCTGGCCAGGCCCACCAGGGGTGCGTCCAGGTCCTCCTTTCCCAACAGAGCCCCCCGGCTCCTCAAGGGCTCAACTGAAGAGTAAGAGGCTTTTCATAGCAGATGTGGCTTACATGCCGGCTCACCCACTTTGCAAAGACAGGAGTTTCCACAGCCCATCAGTGCCTCCCTTCCCCTCCTGACCCAGGGCTGGGAGGGTCCAGGGCTGCTGCAAGAGATGGCCAGTGCCAGACACTCACCCTCTGGCTTTCCACTGGTGGCCAGTCTCCAGTTCCTGCAGCTCAGGTAGAGCATCCCTCAGGGGGTGCAGGTCTCCCACCACCACTGTGGCCCTTCGCCTTCGCTCTTCCCTGAACTTCTGCTCAGCCAGCTTTATGGCTTCAATTTCTGAGAGAGACAAGGGCACATGCCAATTAAAGCCCATCCCCTAGCCAATAAGCCCACTAGCAGCCCATACTTATACCCTGGGGGCTGACTTGCTCCCACACGTTGTTTTCTGCTGTCACCTGCACTGTGCCTCTGGAGACCTGGCCGGTGGGGGGGGGGCAGATTTGGGTTATTTTTTCCTCCTTAATCACAGAGGCACACTTTAATTATGGGGCTGAGCCTGAAGCTATGGCACAGAGGACTGCCTCTTCTGCAAAGGGATGCAGTACAAGGCCTGGGTCACAGACACCAGGGGAGAGGAGGGAGCTGGTACAGGGTTAGTGGGCAGAGGCAAGCCCTGGGCTCAAATACCATAGATCACTTACTGGGGAACCACAGTCTCCTTTATCCTAGGCAATCCACACTCATGCAGAGCTTCCTTGAGACTTTGAGAGGGGGAGAGTGGCCCCACAGGTACGGGCACAGGAAACAACAGGGAATGGGGTAGGTGGCTGGGTCACACAGCGCTAGTATAAGAGAACGTTCAAGGCAGGGTGCAGCCTTGGGATTTGATTTTCTTCAAAAGATGGATTTAGCACAAAACTGCTAATATAACTATTCAAATTTGCTATTTGCCTACATGGGGCTGTGGGATGTGTACAGCTCTAGGACAAAGCCCTACTCTACCGGGGTGACACAGCAGTACAAGGACCTCTATTCAGATACTTCAAACATGAGGTGACTCTGGAGGGGGCATTCAGCAGCTTCCCCCTCAGCAAGCCACAGCCAACTCTGCTACCCCCCCCCCGCCCCCAGGAGGTGCTTCCCAGAGCAGGTCTGAAAGGCCCGCCCTGACTACCCTAGGCAGGCCCAGCATGGCAAGGGTCTGCCACATAATCCTAATGCAAAGACAGCCCTTCTTCCACGACATCAGTTCAATGCAGTTTTGGATTTATAAAGTGACAATCTGGTGCTTTTCAGTACTGCCTGGAATGGGGTAAACAACTCATTCAACACCTCATCAAAACCTGCCCCCTTCCCTGAGCCAAAGCCTAGGCTAAGCTTCCCTGCTAGAAGGAAGAGGCAAGAGGGAAGGGGTGCAGGCCAAAGCTAGTCTCTCACAGAGGCTGGCAAAGCCAGAGAAGAGAGAACAAGGCTGAGGAAGGTGCACGGCCTAAACAAACACAGGCGAATCTCAGCCAAGGTACCAAGCATGGTAGTCCACAGTGTGTGAGGGCAGCTTGTAGCCTGGGACTTGGTATGATCCACCATGACCCATGGCAGCACTGGCTAAAAGATGAAAAGTCTGGTCACAAAATATGACGAGACAGATGTGGTAAAATCCCCTCCCTTCTCAAAGTTACAATGAAACCACGAACAGACCCAAGCCTGGAGTAAATATCAATTTCCTGGCCATGAGGTCAACAAGAGAAAGTAGCCTGCAATCTCACGGAACTCTGTCTAGCCTGGCAGCTCACTACCGGGTGGTGGTGGCAGTCAAGGGAGATGTGCACAGCACCCTCAGTAGCAGCAGTCATGAAAGAAGTGTGAGAAGCCAGGAGTCTAATGTTTCCACCACAGCATGCACATCCACATCACAGCAAGTAACTGAGCTCCATCTAAATCCTATTCTTAAAACAAGCAAGCCAACAAAAAACCCAAACTAGGTAAGAGGCAGGAGGGTCAGAAGAAGGTTAAGTCATCCTTAGCTACACAGTGGATTCCAGGCCAGCCTAGGTTACATGAGACCCTGTCTCAAAACACAAACAAAACAAAAAGAACTTGAACTTTTTTAAAGCAGAACAGGCAGTAAGAGAGCAGGTCTACTGGCTATCAAAGCAGACAGAACCAGGAACCCAGAGTGGAGTACTGGACAAGAACAGGGAGGTGGCCACCCCTCACGCCCTCCTCCAGAGATGAAATGCATGAGTTCGGCTTAAATAAGTAAAGAGCCACAGAAGGCCAAAGCACAGCTGAGTGGTGCGTCGCCACTGGAAAAAGAGAATCACATCTTTTGAGCTGCCACTGATCAGATGGGCATGTCTGAGGTTTAATAACAGTGCATGACGGGGAACTTAGGAGCTGCAGGTGATATGAAGCAGCAGTTCTATAGGAAAAGTGGGACGGCAAAGTCAGATGAGTCAGTGCGAGCTTTCAAGGGCCACGGTGCTCAGGAACACAGTGTTCCAGGGAGGAAGACCACGGCCCCAGGAGATGTTGGTCTTGGGAGACAAGTTAACAGGTAAAGTGGAGCAAAAGGACAGAGTGACAGGAAGGCCTGGAGCAGGAGGGCACTCAAGGTGACAAAGAGCCAAAAGGAAAGCTTAGGAAGTTGTCCTCACAGTGGTAGGAGTGGGGTGTGGCCAACACAGATCTAATGCTGACACAAGATAGTGGTGGCCCACTCTGAGGAACAAAATTAAACTGAGAGAAAATGCCACAGCCATCCAAGAGGTGCAGTGCTAAAGAGACCTGCAAAGGAGCTACCAGACCAGAGACTTCTTAGCAAGATCACAGGATGCAAGGCAAGGCCGTCACTAAAGTCACTTGTACTTTTTTGTTTGTTTTTTTGAGACAGGGTCTCCCTATAGCCCCAGATGGCCTGGAATTCGCTCTGTAGACCAGGCTGGCTTTGAACTCACAGAGATCTGCCTGCCTCTGCCTCCCAAGTGCTAGGATTACAGGAGTGTGCCACCACGCCCGGCTTAAAGACAGTTCTTAGCCACCATGTGGGTGCTGGGAATCAAACCTGGGTCCTCTGCAAGAGCAGTTGGTGCTCTTAAACCGTAAGTCATCTCTCCAGCTCTTCACTTGTGCTTTTATTTTTTTTTTTAATTTTTTAAAATTTTTATTTATTTATGTGTATGAATGTACTGTCTGCATGTAGGTTTGTGCACCAGTGTCGTGCAATGCCTCGGAGGTCAGAAGACGGTGTCGGATTCCCCTGGAGCTGGAGTTCTCCTGGAATTGGAGTTACAGACGGTTCTCAGCCACCATGTGGGTGCTGGGGATTGAACCCGGGTCCTCTGCAAGAGCAGTTGGCGCTCTTAACCGCTAGGCCATCTCTCCAGCCCCTTCACTTGTGCTTTTAAATACTAGAAGTGGGTAAGTCACTCACACACACACACACACACACACACACACACACAGAGAGAGAGAGAGAGAGAGAGAGAGAGAGAGAGAGAGAGAGAGAGAAAGAATATCTCTGTATATACTGATGATGGGAATTAAAGAAAATGTGGATCTCTAATAAGGTGGGTCATGTTCCTAGAGTTGAAGATTCAGTGTTGTTGGTCTACAGAGTCAATGCAACCCCAATCATAAGCTCTCTAAATTTTGGTTGTTGTTTTTAGGTAAAATGACAAATTAATGGTAAAATGAAATGTCAATGCCAAGAATCAAGAATATCCACAGCAACCCAAGACAGAGCTCAATAAAAAAGGGAAAGACCCTCAAGAAAAATGAACCTCAGTGAAGATGAAGCACAAATGAGCTGTGCATGCTTGACAGTATTCTTCCATGGCAAAAACCAGCAGTCCATGAGATGCCAGGTCACGTCACCAGATGCATGACTGGAGAGACACACACCAACACACACCAGCAAGGCTGTGAGACAGCCACAACTCACACGCTGCTTGTGGGAATGCATATACACTACTTAAGAAAAATGTCTGGCAGTTGCTTATAAAACTAAACATACACCTACCCTATGACCCAGCGTTCCATTCCCAAGTATTTACATAAGAGGAAGGAAAACATGTCCACAAAAAGACTTGAAGCAAATGCTCATACATTTACCATACACAAAATGGAAAAGGCAGGTGCCCATCAGCAGGAGACAGGGCAGACTGTGAGTGTGCATGGGCAATGCTTCTCAGCCACAGAACAGGCTACTGCTGCATGCGGCCTGGCAGGAAGGGAAAGCACTGTGTGACCGCACTCCCAGGAGACGGGAGTGCACATCCATCCACAGACACATCCGACATGGCACCAAGTGTTGGGCCATCGAGTTGCTGTGAGCTCCACCCAGGAGCTCTGGGTGGCAGGAAAGGTAGTACCTCAAAAGGATTGGGGGGTGGGGGGATGTACAATCTGGCAGAATATTTGCTCATGCCAGATAAACATACTCTTCAAAAGAAAACAGAATGATCACAGGCGAGCTGAACCCGTGGACAAGTATGCGGATGCCTGCAACTTGCTTTGGAATGCACAAAAAAAGGGCTGAGGGATGGACAGAGAGGAGTGGACCAGTGAGCAGCTTGTGATAAAGTAAAATGTCAACCAGAGACACAGCGTTGTACTCAGACACCCACATGAACATAGTTAAGCTACATACCTCAAACAAATGGAGAAAACCAGGGCAGAGAATAAAGAAGAGATTGCTAGCTAGGCATACCAGTGCATGCCTTTAATCCTAGCACTCGGGAGACAGCGGCAGGCAGATCTCTGTTGAGTTCAAGGCCTGTCTGGTCTACACAGCAAGTTCCAAGCTAGCTGAGGCTACAGGGAAACACTGTCTAAAAAAAAAAAAAAAAAAAAAAAGACTACTGGAGAAGAGAATGGGCTGATAATCAGTATAAAGAGTTGTTGGTGGGCTGGAGGGATGGCCTAGCAGTTAAGAGCGCTGACCGCTCTTGCAGAGGACCCAGGTTCGATCCCCAGCACCCACATGGCGGCTGAGAACCGTCTGAAACTCCAATTTCAGGAGAACTACAGTTCCAGGGGAATCTGAGACCCTCTTCTGACCTCCGTGGCATTGCACAACCCGGGTGCACAAGCCTACATGCAGACAGTACATTCATACACATACAAAAAAAAAAAGAAAGTTGTTGGACTGGGGCTGGAGAGATGGCCTAGCGATTAAGAATGCCGACTGCTAGGGCTGGAGAAATGGCCTATGGGTTAAGAGTGCCGACCGCTCTTGTAGAGGACCCGGGTTCGATCCCCAGCACCCACATGGAGGCTAAGAACTGTCTGAAACTCCAATTCCAGGAGAACTCCAGTTCCCGGGGAATCCGACACCCTCTTCTGACCTCCGCGGCATTGCATGACACAGGTGCACAGACCTGCATGCAGACAGCACATTCATACACATTAAAAAATAAGTAAAATTTTAAAAAGAAAAAAGAAAAAAAAAAAGAGTTGTTGGACTATTGGGCTGGAGAGATGGCTCAGTGGTTAAGAGCACTGACTGCCCTTGCAGAGGACCCGGGTTCAATTCCCAGCACCCATGTGGCAGCTAAGAAACATCTTTAGTGCCAGGTGTGGTGGCACATGCCTTTAATCCTAGCACTCAGGAGGCAGAGGCAGGCAGATCTCTGTGAGTTCAAGGCCAGCCTGGTCTACAGAGTGAGGTCCAGGCCAGCTGGGACTAAAGGGAGACCCTGTCTCAAAAATAGCCCCCCTCAAAAAAAAAGTTCTTGGACTAGAAGAGATAAGACAAACTAATCAGAAACAGCAGGATATAAATAAGAATAGCGGGCTGGAGAGATGGCCTAGCGGTTAAGAGCGCCAACCGCTCTTACAGAGGATCCGGGTTCGATCCCCAGCACCCACATGGCGGCCGAGAACCGTCTGAAACTCCAATTCCAGGAGAACTCCAGTTCCAGGGGAATCCGAGACCCATTTGTGACCTCCTCGGCATTGCACGACACGGGTGCACAGACTTGCATGCAGACAGTACATTCATACACATACATAAATAAATAAAAATTAATAAAAAAAATTTAAAAAAAAGAATAGCAAAGAGGGGCAGGAGAGATGGCTCAGGAGGTGAGAGCACTGGCTGCTCTTGCAGAAAACCCAGGTTCAAACCAGCATCCATATGGCAGCTAACAACCCCTGGGAACTCCAGTTCCAAGGGATCTGATGACCCCTTCTGACCTCCAGGGGCACCACACAACAAGGGTGCACACATGCAGTCAATACACTCATACACATGAAATTAGAAGAAGAAAAGCTAGGAGCAGTGGCACATCCCTTTAATCCCAGCACTTGGGAGGCAGAGGCAGGCAGATGTCTTTGAACTCAAGGCCAGCCTGGTCTACAGAGTTCCAGGACAGTCAGGGCTACAGGGAGACCCTGTCTCAAAAAAAAAGAATAGCAAAGAAGGCAAAAATAAGAAAGCAGGGCTGGAGACACTGCTCAGTGTTCGAGTACTTGTGTAACATGCCTAAGACCCTAGGTTCAATCGCTGTACTAGAGAGAGAAAACATCATACAGTCCTTTACTAGTGAAGGGTTTTTTTTTTTTAGATCTAATTAGGGAAACCAGGAGCAGCAAAAGTTGACTCAAACAGACCAGCCGCAAGGGACTTTTCTTTAAAATCTTTACAGAAAAAAAATAAGGCAAACTGTATTTGAACACGTGAGAACATAAAGATGAAAATGTTTCAAATTAATTCCCAAAGTTGGCAGAATCATACTAAAAAGATAACAGTGAAGAAAAAAATTGCAAGACAATCCTTGTAATTTTCATGTAAACACAAGAAAATATTTAAGAAAACATCAGCACATAATCAGAATTATAAAAAATGACTTACAAAACACAGAGAGTGAGGGGAGAGCCGCTCAATCTGCTCCGAGACATGTGCCTGGGAAACCATGACACAATTCGATACATCAGGCGCAATGGTGGACTCCTGCAATCCCAGCAGTGGGGAGATAGAAGCAGAAGGACCAGGAGGTCAAGGCAAGATGAGCTACCCAGGGAGTTCAAAGCTAGCCCAGGCCATAGGAAACCTATCTCCCAAACGAACAACAAAAAACTCAGATAGACCTGGAAAAAGAGCCACAGTCCTGAAAGGGGAAGCGCTGCTGCCATCGGGCCTGGCTCACACATGCACATGCTACCTCAGTAATTGAAATTTTCAGCATGGGTGCCCAAAATAGACCATTTTTACCAAAAAAGGCAGAGATCAGCAGCTTCTGAGATGGTTTTCTAAGGGAAGAGGAAGAGAGCTTGCAGGAGGCTCCCACTGGTCTACACTGCCCACTCTGTGGCCAGGTGAAGTTGGCCACTGAGTGTCTCCTCCAATGCTTCCTTCCTAGGGACCTGCTCCTGGCATCCATTAGGGTGCCTATGAGGCCAGAACAGGACCAGCTTCTGTGGGGTGAAGCCCAGCCATGCAGCACAGGTGGCTGAAAGAGGCTGGTGTGGCTAACTCAGAAGATAAGAACTTACTCTGCAGCCATCGCTCATGCCGAAGCCTCAGTTTCTCCTTTTTGGGCAAAATGGCCTTAGGCTCTGCACCTGAGAAGAAGGACATATGAGTGAGCAGTGGATTTTTAGACAGCCAGGGTCTCTCCACCCCCGTGGACTCTAAGGCCAGGGATGGGGCAGGTCGTGACTATGCCCAGATGGTCAGCCCTACACTCTCAGCCTCAAAGCTGCACTGACACGGGGGAACACAGCACATGCTGGTACAGCACTGAAAGGCTCTCCAAGCTCAGCTTGGAGATGTATTTAGTCCTCTCTTGTCAACACCAGGACCTGGATATGTTGTGTCTCCACCCTGCCTGCCAGCATCAGGACACAAATCATGAGAACAGGTGTGCCTGTGCTCTTCCTATCCCCATGACACCTGCTGTCACTGGAAACCAAGCCACCAGCCTCCCATCTTTGGCCTCCACCCTGTCTTGACTAGTGGTGGTTTCATCTGCCTAGTTCTGTGCTCTCTCCCTCATGATCCTGTCTCATTTCACCCACCACAGTGCATCTGCATCTCTTCTCTGAGGACTGAACTGTGCTCCATGTCCATGTGCTATGGTGCTAACCCTTGGTTCCTTAGAATTTAACTGTAGGTGGCAAGCTCATGTCTACGAGCTGACTCAGGAGACTGAGGTAGGAAGACTGCCGTAAGATGAAGTCCAGCCTAGGCTACATAGTAAGTTCCAGGCCAGCCTTGCTACAAAGTATTTTTTTAAAAAGGGAAAATATGCCGGGTGTGGTGGCACATGCCTTCAATCCCAGCACTTGGGAGGCAGAGGCAGGCGGATCTCTGTGAGTTCAAGGCCAGCCTGGTCTACAAAGCAAGTTCCAGGACAGACATAATATGACTATTTTTGGAGAAGAGACAGGGTGTGAATATAGCGGGGGTTTTTTTTGTCTTTTCAAGACAGGGTCTCCCTGTAGCCCCAGCTGTCCTGGAATTCGCTCTGTAGACCAGGCTGGCCTTGAACTCACAAAGATCCACCTGCCTCTGCCTCCCAAGTGCTAGGATTAAAGGCGTGCACCACCACGCCCAGCTGTAATATAGCTTTGACTGCTGACTTGACACAATGTAGAAACACCTGAGAAGGGAGTCTCAAAGAGGAATTGTCTTGATTGCCTTCCTACTTCTTGTCCACCCCCAAATTTCCATGTGAAAGGGCACTGTTGCGTCTAGCCTAGCCACTGATGGAGGACCTGAGTGAGGAGCAGACAGCCTCAGCTGCCAGTCAGGCTCCACAAACAGCACAAGTATGCTGAGAACCCAAAATAACTCCAGCCACTTGGTCCACACGGTGGGCTTAGAAACAGCACCCTACATGCTCAGATGACACTCACCACCGCCCTTCTTCCTCAGATAAGCAGGCATCTAAAACACACAACACCCCAAACAGGAGATGGACCCTAAAAAAGCCAAACAGCTAGCAGTATCTAACTGGGCATAAGACTAGTGGTGGGGACAGGGTTCCCTCCTGTGGGAGACTTCTGAAACTTCCTGGCCAGCCTTCTGATCCTAAATGAGAGCCACCAGGCCATCTCACCTGATGATGGGTAGCTCAATGAGGCATCACTCCCTCCTGGTGCCCAATGAAGCTCTGCTGGGACAAAGTGGGGGCATTCTAACCACCCAGTGGCTAAGGGACCAATTGGCCCCTAAAGCAAATGGAAACATATGGACACATGGCTCCAAACAGGTCAGAAAGTGTACATCAGGTCCCATGTGAACGTATGTGGACAGCTAACACAGCATCCACACGCAGGACCGCCAGAGGACCAGCACACAGCAGGTCACTGAAGGGCAAATCCAGGTGTCTGCTGATACTGCCATGATGCTTCTCAGATGTGAAGGTTATTTTTCACACTACTGCAAGAAGAGGCCGGTCCAATGTTCAGGTCTCCACCCTGGGCAGCAACAGTCCACAAAGCAGACACTACAACTGAGTGCCAGACCTCCAGCAGGACAGAGTGACGGGGCCAAGTCCATCAGCCTTCCTGTGTCTCCCGAGGCCGAGCAACAACCCTAGGTATACACTGGCTTCCGTTTCCTCAACAATCCTGGGCTTCAACACTATCAGACAGTAATCTACTCTGAGCAAAAAGCAGACCCCCACCACAGCCCACCACAGGGATAGCCAAGGCTCATCAGAGCATGGTGTGCACACAGGCAGTGCAGATGCCTGGCTGAGCTTACACCCGTCTTCTACTATGTGTTCTGCTACTATGTTTAGACTGTTTTTAAGGCCTTAAATCCAACAGGCACATTTAATCTGACCAGGTAAGGCCTCCCGTGCTATCTGCAGCATGTTCTAGGCATCATCACAGACATGGCTTGCTTTGTCATCAATTTAGCCAACTTCTACCCTCACAGCACTACGAAAATAGACTCCTAAGTCCCCAGGCAAGGTGTGAACAAAGGCACTGACCACATAAACCTACACTGCTAGTAAGCGAGCAGTGGGCAGGACAGAACTGAGCCCCAGCTGGCTCCTTGCTGGCACTTCAGAAGACTCAGGAAACTCCAGCGGCAAGGCCACACGGGCATAGTCACTGGACCATGTCTTCCAACACTGGTTTGCTGTCTCAACAATTTGTTCACTAAGACTGTCACCCTAGCACCCGCCTTTCCCATGCCCAGCCAGCAGTGGCAGAGCAAACCCATGGGAAGCCCTCTCAGGAACAAGTTTCTCTCCGTCTGCTCCACCGTAGCCCAGACTACAAGGTGCCATACATTCCAGCAGCCAGCACATGCAGGGCACTGCAGCCAGGGCCAGCTCCTGGTGTGATCTGCCTCTACCAACCTAATTCCCAAAGCTGACAGGTATGTGCATGTGCAAAACCCAGGGGTCAGGGGGAGACAGTGAAGCCTGTGTTCTCTGAGGTTCTGCCGTGGCCCTGACTTCACAGCTGTCTTTTTAACAAATCCCTAAAGACAACCTTCTCACCTCCTAGGGTTCTGGCCACATGAAGAGCTGGCTCTCCCACTGGTCCCTCACTCCAGGACCAGCAGTCAATTGGACTGACCCAAGAAGGAAATGGGACTTTGCTGCCCTCTGCTGGCCAAAGTAGACAGTGGCCTCCACAGAAGAGAGGACTCTGCAAAGTCAAATTCACCCTTTCACCTCAGCAAAAGGGGAGGACGGGGTCTAGACAGGTTCAACCACCTAACCAGGCACCCACAGGCACTGCAAGTACCCCAGAAACCAGCAGGTCACAGAGCAGAGACTAAGTTACCTTCTCACCTGAGAAGACCACGTGTGTACACTCTGGTTGTCCTGCAGCCACATGATCCAGCCCAGGGCTCCTGGCCTGCTTCCTGCAACCCCTGGTAGCCTCAGCACCCAGCAGAATGCTGACCATAAGTGTCACGTGCTTCTCACACCTTCACTTCAGGAACCCCTGCCCACCCTGGCTCCCGTCCGCAGGCCTCACCTTATCCTGCCAGTATCTCTGGGCTAGAATCCAGATGGTAAGTCTGGCTTACTTTCCACAATCTTCCAGGATGCTGGAACGCAGAAGTAGAAATAAAATTCTAAACTGTATGCCATGGACTGTCTCCTCTGGATCACTGAGGTACCAAGCATTAGCTTCATGCCCAAGGTCAGCAGAGGCAGCAGCCAAGCAGCACACTGTGACCATCTGCCAGGCAGTGTCATGAACATGGCTCACTGCACATCAGGCAGCACCAATCACAGGGAGGAGAGGTGCTCACTGGTACCTGCCACAACTCCTTCAGTGCTCACAAAAAAAGGCCAACAGAAGAGCCATGAGCTGCTTCACACGGGGGTCCAGGGCCCCACAGGAGAGCCCTTCTGGCCCACAGAGCAAAGCTGAGTTGTTGTGGGGACAGAGAGCAGACTCTGGGCAGCCTCACCCCTCCTCCAAAAGCAGGTGAAGACAATCAGGTCAGGACCCCTACACCTCCCAGGAGACAGAGAGAGGCTTTGACAGTAACAGGGAGACATGTTCCAGGGAAGCAGGAGGGGAGCTGGCTTCCAGGCACCAATAGAAACATGAGTGATGCCTCCACCAAAGCACTTACAAGGACAAAGGTCCCACCACCTCCTGGGGCTGCAAGCCATGTACAAAGTGGGGCAGCCTGTGGGTACACACAGGGGTTCTCCTTAGGGCCATACCAGTTATAGGCACCCTGGGTCCTGGGCCAGAAACATGGAGCTATTTCTGACTCAACCCAGGGCAAGGATGAGGCATGGAGCGAGGTGCTGCACTAATACAAAGCGACAGGCACCCAGAGGCACTGCGTGTACCTCTGAAATCAGCAGGCCAGCGAGCAGAGACTGAGTCACGAGCTCAGCTCCCTCCTGTCCTCTTCTGGCACAAGCCAGAGCCCCCCACCTGCACAGCCCAGGGAACAAGCCAGCCAGGAACAAAAATGACCAACAGCAAGAACAGGAAAGGCGCCAGCCAACCTGAAAGGGCACGCCAGGAAGGTGCTGAGACACTGACGTGGGACCCTGGGGCCCAGGCCTTGAGACCATGACATGTCCCACGGGACTGTCTGCAGAAGGTCTGCAGGTATCTGTGAAGCCAGCACCTTTACACTGTAGCCAATAAGCTGATCTTCTATGCTATGGGACAGAGAAGGGCCAGATCTATCCTACTTCATCAGAACCCTCTGTAAGGCCAAACAGTCACCTATGTCCATCCTAAGGTTAGTTGAGTACATAAACACCAAGGACCCAGGGCTAGAGTCATAGCTAGAGACAGATTCAGAAGAGCCGCCAGGGAAGAGGATGTTGTGATGAGGGAGGACAGGGAAACATCCACCATGCAAAGCAGCCCCTGAAAAGTGTCTCAGAGATGACCTGCAGAAGACCAAGATTGACTGTAGACTAAGTGAGTCTTCTCCTCCTGGAAAGCCTCAACCCAACACAGTATTGAGGCAGAAGTCATGGGCATGGGGCATGGGTTTACTCTCTGGCAAGAATGATATATGATCCCCTGAGGGCCCCTTCCATATCCCCCCAAACTACCTCTGCCTCTCAGTTACAACTCCAGTTTCTGTTGCCTTCAAAGTGTGGCGGGGGGGGGGGGTGGCAGAGAAAATATATATGACAGAGGAGGCCAGGGGCCACTCTAGAAGACTGCAAGGGACTTAGCTGTGGGGATTCGTCCCTTATGGTTCAATACACAAATGTGAGTATCCAGATTGCTTAAAAACATTATCTGAAAGACCCAATTCAGTAGAGTCTTCAAATTCCTTCTGATCAGTTGTTGAACTGACTCTTTGGGAAGCCACTGCTATAAAGAGGGGGCAGGTAGCTCCAAGACCGGCTAAGCCACAGGGCTTAACAAGAAAAAGACAAGACAGTTGAAGAAGGCACTGCCATGGCACTGCCACTGGACACCAAGAGGCCCACAGCTCAGCTGGAGCCCAAGGCCATCTGTTCTAAGGACTCACCACTCACCAACTTCTTTGGAGTTGGAGTTGGAGGAGTTGGAGGAGTTGGAGGAGGAGGGAACCAGTGTTTGCTAAGTGACTAGACCTTTCTGGATGTGGTAACCTCAGCATTCATGAGGGATGTTTGCTGCCACTTTACACACAGCAAGACTGAGGGTCAAGAGTGCCCACTGACATGTCAGCAACATGACTGACTCCAACTGGCAGTCACCAAGACCACCTGTCCTCAGCTTCCCTGGCAGGCCAGTCTCATTCTAGACAGTCACCGTACATGTGCTGATGCAAAGCACCACTTTAAATACCACCTACGGGGCTGGAGAGATGGCCTGGCGGTTAAGAGCGCCGACCGCTCTTACAGAGGACCCGGGTTCGATCCCCAGCACCCACATGGCGGCCAAGAACCGTCTGAAACTCCAATTCCAGGAGAACTCCAGTTCCAGGGGAATCTGACACCCTCTTCTGACCTCCGCGGCATTGCACGACACGGGTGCACAAACTTGCATGCAGACAGTACATTTATACACATACAAAAATAAATAAATTAATTAATTAATTAAAAAAAAATACCACCTACAACAACCCATCTCACAGCTGGCAGCCAACACTGCCAGGGAAGGGTTCCTATAAGAAGCATGGTCACTGCACTGGGAGAGAAATGAAAGGCAAGCTGACCCCCACAGACACTCGTAGGGAGCATCTAGCGAATGAGACGGCCCAGACACAGAGAACACCAGCTTTCTGCAGGAGCTGCTGACACACTACCATTTGTTTTGGTTTTTGAGACAGGTCTAGTATAGCCCAGCCTGACTCATGATCCTCCTGCCTGTGGGAGGCATATCTGGACTGTTAGAATCTTTTTTTCTTTTCTTTTTTGGTCTTTTTGAGACAGAGTCTCCCTTTAGTCCCAGCTGGCCTGGAGCTCACTCTGTAGACCAGGCTGGCCTTGAACTCAAAGATCCACCTGCCTCTGGCTCCCAAGTGCTGGGATAACAGGCATGCGCCACCAAACCTGGCTTGGACTATTACAATTTTAAACATGATAAAGCAGTACAAAAGGGCAAGGTGTCAACCTTTACAGTACGTAGAGCATTCATTCAAGTCTAAGAAACTGACACAACTGCCCCAATTCAGAGAAGCCACCTACACCCTGAAGACAACTCCATACAGCATAGGTATATGTGAAAGTGCCAGTTACAAAAAGACCAGGACAAAAGCCCTGACTTGGAGGCTCCTGAGAGGAATGAAGTATCTGGTCACTACTAAATGCTCAGCCATCACCAGCACAGAAAACACACCCCTAGCAGGGGAGGAGGGGCGAAATGCACATGAGCCAGGGCCCCTTGTCCTTCAGGTGTTAGGTGGGTACATCACAGGCTGGGTGGCTTTCCACCCAGAGTACAGCAGCTTAAAGATAGGCTCAGGCTCAAAATGTTAGTGCTGGGTCAGAGGAACATAATATAAGATACTTGGAAAACGCAATCAGCAAAATCCCAAATGAAAGTATCCAACTGGAAAAGTAACAACGTTTGGGAGGAAAGGCTGGGAGGCAGAGGGTGGCCTGAGCTCGCTCTTGATTTCTACCAAGAAACTTTTAGGAGATAGTTATGAACATGTGACTGTTCATCTGTCACCAAGAAATTCCTGCTTGTTTGCTTAGGCATGTATTGTACGTTAAGAGCCCTTGAATATACACAGGAATTTACAAATGAAATGGCATAAAATCTGGTATTTGCTTCGAAATGATTTCTTTATAGTTCAGTATATTTAAAACTCCATACAAATAGCATCTTCTAGCAAAACAAAAACTTTTTTGTTTGTTTTGTTCTCTTTTGAGACAGGGTCTCCCTGTAGCCCCAGCTGGCCTGGAACTTGCTATGTAGACCAGGCTAGCCTTCAACTCACAGAGATCCACCTGCCTGGGATTAAAGACCTGTGCCACCATGCCAGCCACAAATACCTTTATTTTTTATTAATTTTATTTATTTCCGTATGTGTATGAATGTACAGTCTGCATGCAAGTTTGTGCACCCGTGTCATGCAATGCCGCGGGAGGTCAGAAGAGGGTCTCAGATTCCCCTGGAACTGGAGCTTCAGACGGTTCTCGGCCGCCATGTGGGTGCTGGGGATCAAACCCGGGTCCTCTGTAAGAGCGGTTGGCGCTCTTAACCGCTAGGCCATCTCTCCAGCCCCACAAATACCATCTTAAAAGCATGGATGAACTTTCATTTGATCAGCACATAGGCAGATAAGTGGCAGTCAGGCTGCCCTCTCACCTCTCCTGGGGCAGCGACTCACCTTTTTTTAGGGACACAACACTCCTCTGGTCCAGGTCTAGACTCTGCACCAAGGCACTGGGTTCTATCTGTGTCTTGGCAAAAATGTCAGTGTGAACCAAAGTCCAATCCTGGTTGGCAATAAGAAAAGATAGGATGTCAAGGTTACTCTGTGGTTCAGAGTCACATGGCAGGAAGAGGGTGACAAGGTGCAGACCCTCCACTTCTCAGCCAGGGAGGCCCTGGGGAAGCAGGCCTGCACCCAGGCTGATGTTTTCTGTCCCAGATCATAGCCCCAGCTGGAACAATCAGAGCAGTTGGGTGCATCAGACAGTAGACTGGCACACTACCAGCACAGTTAATATACTCAAAGAAGGAAAGATCAACATACAAAATTCAATGGTACTTCTGTATAACAGTCATGAATAACCAAAAAGGAAAAGAAAACCATTCCATTTGCAACACATCAAAATAAAATATTGGGTTTAGAGAGATAGTTCAGCAGTTAAAAGTACAGGCTGCTCTTATAGAAGATCCAGGTTCAGGGCTGGAGAGATGGCCTAGTGGTTAAGAGTGCCAACCACTCTTACAGAGGACCCGGGTTCGATCCCCAGCACCCACATGGCGGCTGAGAACCGTCTGAAACTCCAATTCAAGGAGAACTCCAGTTCCAGGGGAATCCGACACCCTCTTCTGTCCTCCGCGGCATTGCACGACACGGGTGCACAAACCTACATGCAGACAGTACACTGATACACATACAGAAATAAATAAAATTAAAAAAAAAAAAGAAGATCCAGGTTCAGTTCTCAGCACCCACATGGTGGCTAACAACAATCCAAACTCCAATTCTAAGGGACCCAACTCTCTCTTCTAGCCTCCGCAGGTACCGCAAGACACAGGTATACTTACATACATACAGGTAAAACACTCGTACACGTAAAATATTTTTAAAATGCTAATAAAATATTAAGCCAGACAGGTGGCACACTTAGGAAGAAAGCACTTTAGGGTCACTCTGGGTTAGTATGAGGCCAGCCTGAGCCAGGCTTTAATCAAAGTGGTATACTGGGCTCTAGTCCTGCATCTTTTTGATGGCTTCTTCTTTGTATTCGCCCTTTCCTTTCCTACTTGCCGAGATTTGGCTTTCCATTCCTAGCTTTTTGCAGTGTTTGTCCAGCTTTAGCCTGGTGATAACCTCCTTGCTGGGGTGAATGCCCACATGGACAGTTGTGCCACTAGCCTTTTCCCAATGCACCCTCTCTATGTAATTGACATATTTCTTCCTGGAAGCCTGCACCACTTTGCCAATCTGCTGCCCTCGTACAACCTCATCATCCTTTTGAACAGACATATACCATCGTACTTCTGAGTCGGCTCTTCGGAAAGAGGTGAAGACATAATCCTCTGAATGTGAGGTGGAGTGAAATGCCTTTCACAGTTCTTGCTTTGGTCAGAGGCACAAAGGGATTAAACTTTATGTTGGTGGGTGCCGCTTCAGCGATGGTGGAAAAAGGGCAAAAATATCTGAGGACCAGTGATATTACTCAGCAGGTAAAGGCAGCTACCACTAAGTCTAATGACCTGAGTTCAAGTCTGGGATCCACACAGTAGGAGAGAACTAACGCACACAAGTTGTACAAACCGCAGGGCAGGTCAAGGAGGAGCACAGAATGGGGTTCATGTTTGCACATTCCCAACAGGGACCAACACTGACAGTATGCTGAATGAGACTGCATGGCACATTCTCATTCCACTCATACATGATGCCCAGAGCAGAGGGAAAAAGGGGGTTCTTGCCAGGGCTCAGGGACCATTTCAGAAGAGGAGCCCAAACACAGTAAGAGCCAGGGAGGAGGTGCGACCATATGGAAACAGAGTCCACAAGACCCTGGGCCCTTGCTCATTTGAACCTACAGCAATGGTGTCAGAGTTCTTAAGACCCATGCAAATTCAAGCAGACAAACATCCAGCATAGAACTGTGGAAATGAGCAGCAGGCCCCAATCTTAGTCGAAGAATTATTGGCAGCTGATTACTGCTGGATGAGGAAGAGCTAATCTTCTTAAAGGGAGGGACTCTGGATGGACTGGCTAGACCCCAGTGGATGAATGTGCACTGAGGGATGGCTGGGGACACTAACTTGACACGACAGGCCTTAACACAAATGACAGAAGTATGAATTCCAGTGGGGGGGGGGGAGAGGAGGGGGTATAAAGATGATTGCCAAAAAATTCAATAAAAGAGTAATTTTAAAAAGTAGGCTCCAGACTGTGGAGCCGGATTGGGGGGTGGGGGCAGGAGGTGACTGAAGCTCGGAACTTTCCCATTCCTGAGGTCGCTAGGGCTAAGGAGCCTTTGCTGAGCAGGGCGCATTTGCAGCCCTGCATGGTGGGCTGCGCTCCTCGGCCGTGCGGTGGGGCCTGGCCGATTGCATCAACCAAGGCCACGGGGAGCCAAAACTGCAAGGGGTGGGCTGGGGTGGGCTGGAGTGGGGGCCACCCAAGGCTGGCAGTATCCAGAACGGCAGCGACCCCCGCCCTGGGGAGACCCAGGGCTGCAGGGATAACACCCCCCCCCCGTGGAGCCCCGCCCTGCGGAGGCCGGCAGGGACCCCTTCCCCCGACCCCGCCTCTCTTCCCGCCCCTTCCACCCGACCCCGTCACCTCCCCCTCCCTGTCTCCCCGCTCTCCTCTCGCCAGGCCTCCCCTCTCCTCCTCCGGCCGCCTCACCTTTCCCGCTCCGCCCGCTGAGGCCTGCGGGGCGGCCGGCTCCAGGACGCAGGGACTCGCCTGTCCCTCCGGCCGCACAGCCGCCCGGTGCACGCGGGCCCGCAAAGCTCTCACTTTCCCCATCTTCCCAGAAGGAAGCTCGAATGAAGCGCGGCCGCAGGAGCGGCAAAGCCTCCCGGAAGCCGACCCTCTTCTTTTACCGCCGGTGGGAAACTGAAGCCGCGACTGTGGAGTTCCGCGCCCGCTGATCCCGGAAGTGCCTCTGGTCGCTCTGCACCGCGAGGGTTGGTGATGCGGTTCTTGCGGCCTGGATGCAGCCCGCTAGTTAGAAGGGCGCGAACACGCCTCTAATCCTAGCACTTGGGAGGCAGAGGCAGGTGGATCTTTGTGAGTTCAAGGTCAGCCTGGTCTACAGAGTGAGTTCCAGGAGAGCTGGGGCTACAGGGAGACCCTGTCTCAAAATAAAAAGACCAAAAAAAAAAAAAAAATAGAAGGGCGCGAACATCCGCTGCTGCCCGACCCTGGGACTTGCAAAAGGCCAGGACAATAGAAAGGCGGAAGCTTGGGGTGTATAAGACCGGAAACGGCTTGCTTCTATGGCCAGCCCTCCTCTTTTCTTCTCCCACTTGCCCACTTGGACGCCAGCATGCCTATGCTCGTATCAACAGAAGTGGGCTTTAGTGGGAAAAGTGGGTCCGGGGCAGAGCCGGTGCCCCCTCCCAGGAAGAATATAGACATATCCAGCTTGGAGGAAGACAGATGACTACATAGATAGCCCAGAGCCTAGTGTGGTAGGTGTGCCCCGTTGGGGACTTATTCAGGACTAGGGACGGACTTGGCTGTATCCATTACGTACATGTTCAAAGACTGAGTATTCAAAAGTCTGATTTCCCCTCCTCCTAGAACACTTGTGACCAGGTGTGCTTGGCTCCATCAGTCTACCCTCATCATCTGTAGCCAGGCCTGGGGAAGCAGCACCTGTGTGTGCCTCTGGGACGCAGAAATGTTGCTTTTGGTCAGGTTGGCAACTGTGCCAGTCCAAGTGTTGAGTCTGTTTTAAAGGCCACATTCCTTAAGGCCTGCCTCTGTTTCCACTGCCCACCCAGTACTCAGACGTCTGTGGTGTGAATCTTTGGTCTGTCCAAAACATGGTGAAATTAAATGCCACTGTATTGAGAGGTAGGCCTCTAAGGAGTGATATTTAGTGCCACGATCAAAGGAGTGGGGTCCTGATGAAAGGCTGAATCAGCCCCTTTGAGCTCTGCCTTTACACTGTGGACAGAAAACAGGAAGCCTCCTACCAGATGCAGTCCCCTCTGCCTTGGATTTCCCAGCCTCCAGAGCTGTGAGCCAGTCAGTTGTCAATTTCAGTACATTCCATTTTGCTGGACCTGTGATAGTCTGTCTTAACAGCACAAAGCAGACTAAGCCAGAGATTCTTTTTTAAGAAATATAATTTTTATGTGAGTGTATTGCTTGCATGTATGTTAAGTGTACCCCTGTCATGCATGCCATTGAGGTCAGAAGAGGGTGTCAGGAACTGGAGTTAGTGCCATGTGGTCGTTAGCTGCCATGTGGGTGGGTGCTGGCAACTGAACCCAGGTCCTCAGCAAGAGCAGCCAATGCTCTTACCCACTGAGCCATCTCTCCAACTCCAAGCCAGAGATTCTTATATGGACAAAGGGGTAACCTCAGAGGAAACTTCAGGTATGGGCTGTGGGCAAACCTTCCTCCAGGGTAGCTCTATCAATCCATTGACTGTTCAGGTATGGGCTGTGGGCAAACCTTCCCTCAGGGTAGCCCTGACAATCCATTGACTGTTCAGGTATGGGCTGTGGGCAAACCTTCCCTCAGGGTAGCCCTGTCAATCCATTGACTGTTCAGGTATGGGCTGTGGGCAAACCTTCCCTCAGGGTAGCCCTGACAATCCATTGACTGTTCAGGTATGGGCTGTGGGCAAACCTTCCTCCAGGGTAGCCCTGTCAATCCATTGACTGTTCAGGTATGGGCTGTGGGCAAACCTTCCTCCAGGATAGCCCTGGCAATCCATTGACTGTTCAGGTATGGGCAAACCTTCCCTCAGGGTAGCCCTGTCAATCCATTGACTGTTCAGGTATGGGCTGTGGGCAAACCTTCCTCCAGGGTAGCCCTGACAATCCATTGACTGTTCAGGTATGGGCTGTGGGCAAACCTTCCCTCAGGGTAGCCCTGTCAATCCATTGACTGTTCAGGTATGGGCTGTGGGCAAACCTTCCTCCAGGGTAGCCCTGACAATCCATTGACTTTTCAGGTATGGGCTGTGGGCAAACCTTCCCTCAGGGTAGCCCTGCCAATCCATTGACTGTTCAGTTGTGGGCTGTGGGCAAACCTTCCATCAGGGTAGCCCTGCCCATCCATTATTGCAGTGTTCTTGGTAAAGGGGTAATTCCTATAAAGCAGAATGGGTGCAGAGAGTTCTCTATCTTCATCCTTTCAGGGTCCCAGCTGGAGCTAATAATTAAGAATCTGGTGAACATCAGTGTGTGGTGGTGCTCGCCTTTAATCCCAGCACTCAGGAGGCAGAGGTAGGTGAATCTCTGTAAGTTCAACAGAGATTTGCCAGCTTGGTCAACAGAGCAAGTTCCAGGCCAGTTGGGGCTACAGGGAGACCCTGTCTCAAAAATACCAAAAAAAAACAACAACAAACAAACAAACAAAAAAAAACTGGTGAACAGGAGAAAAATCAGGCAAATTTCATAGAAACTTTCCATGAAATGTAAGATCCAAAGAGTGGCAAACCTACATATTTTGGTATTAGACCCAACAAAGAGAGGTAGTTGCGGAAAAGTAAATTTGTGGGGGAGGCTAAAGGTAGGCCAAACCTGGCCTACCTTTGTACAAGGGAGAATTCACAAGAATTCTCTTGGCTGTGACTGCCTCCCTTCTGGTACAAAGAGGATGTCCTTCACGTGGAAATGTTTGCCCCTTCAGGAAGGAGAGAGGTGTGACCTGGAATCTGCTGTCTTCCCAGTGTCTTTTCCTTGTGCTGAAGCAATGCACTCTCCAGCCCTCCAGTGCCCACCCGAGCCTTCCCTCTCCAGTTATAGCCCCATGACTGGTTTCCTATTGACTTCTAGAATTTCCCATACAAAAAACTAGAATGCCCATTACTCTCTCCCAGTCTCCCACTGTGACAGACAGCATAACAGACAGCATAGGCACTCCTTTATAGGTGAAATGAGAAACTTTTATTTTCTGTAAGCTTTGTGTGTGTGGTGCGTGTGTGGTGTGTGTGTGTGTGTGTGTGTGTGTGTGTGTGTGTGTGTGTGTAAAATATCTCAAGTCCAGCTGGAGGGCGTCTTGACGCAGTGGCAGAAATGGCTAACGGCTCTTCCCAGGTCGGTTAGTCTGATGACAGTTGTTGCTTATATGTCAAAATTTAAACCAATGAGAACCTAGGTAACCCCTTAGTGGCACCCTCCAGAGGCGTGTTAGTTTTGATTTTGTTTTCTGTTTTAAGGCAGTGTTTTATATACCCCAGACTGGCCTTGAAGTTGATACATAGCTGAGGATGACTCCACCTCCTGAGTGCTAGGATTCCAGGCATGTACCACCACACCTAATTTTGTGCAGTACTGGAGGTTGATCCCAGGGCTACCAACTGAGCTACATCCCTATACCAGGACCATGACTTTATTCCATGTGGATGGCATGTCTGGAGATATCAGACATAAAGCACATGCTTCCTGGGTGCTGGGGAAGCCGAAGCTGGAGTCCAACAGGTAGTGTGAGTCCCGCCCATCAGGACCAACATGGGAATGAGTGAGAACCAAGGGGTAGCTGTGATTGCAAATGCCAGCCTCTGCACCATATGGAAGCCCTGCCGCCCCCCATGCCTGCCTTCGTGTCCCTGTGCCCCAAGTGGCACCAAGGACCCCTGTGCTCAGTGGAGCTCAAAAATCTTATTGGAATCTTGGGGTCCCTTAATTGTCGCCAGATGACCAGGGAACCTCTTTTAGGGTTCATAGTTTCATTAATAAAGAATTTAAGAACAGACTCCGGTGGAGACCTAAGGACAATTTTTCATTAAAGGTTAAAGAAAACCCCTCGGGCCAGGCAAGCTGTAAATCTCAGCAGCTGCTCAGAGGAGGAGAGTGGCAGAGAGAGGGGAGAAAAAACAAAAAAGAAAGCCATGCCCCCGTGTAAAGCCAGCTCAGAGGTTAGACACAGTGAACTAACCACCTGATGCAGAGAGGAGCTTTAAAAAGTGAGAAACCCAAAGTGCAGGAGCAGAGTGTTAGGGAAAGCATGGTTAGAAAAGGAGAGGTTAGACTTTTCTGAGGAATTCAGAAAAGCAGACTTAACAAATCTACATGTCTGTGGCTGGCCCAATAAGCCACCAAGTTAGGGGTGGGAATTCCAGGCAGAAAAAAGTACAGTGTCCCATAAGTGCAGTAGTTACTCAACCTACCTCTTTAGAAACACCTAAGGTGAACCAGCCTTCCTAGGAGTGGGCCCCTGGCCAGGTGACTAACCCCGACAAAAATTAGAGTGTTAAGTCTCTACCCAGCCAGAGGTTTTACTCTCCTGCCAGGAGTTCAGGCTCTTTGCTATTGGAACAAAATCTCTACCACGAAGACTGTGCTGGCCTGAGAATCTTCCTCTGTAGCTGTATCTGGTATCCTGCGGCTCTTCTAGGTCAGTTAGGAAAATCTTAGGATGAAGCAGAGGTATCATGTGGGCCATGAGGCCACTCAGAGGTGACCATTAGTTATGCTCTGAGCCAGCCATGGCCAATTCCAGAGGGGACCAAAGGAAATGGCAGTATTCTAGTTCCTTTGTAATCGGTGTGACAAAACACTCTGACCGAAACAGTCCTAGGGAGGAAAGGGTTTATTTAGCTCACATCTTCTGGGTCACATTTCATCACTGAGGGAACCCAACATAGGAACTCAGGGCAGGAACCTGGAGGCAGCACAGACCATGGGGAAATGCTGCTTACTGGCTTGCTCCTCTGCCCATGCTTGGCCTACTTTCTTATAAAATATACAACAATCTGCCCAGGAGTCAGTTGTGCTGGATAGCTATAGTGTTAACTTGACACTCCTGGGTTGACTGAGCCTCAGTTGGGAACTTCCTCCATTGAATTGGCCTCTGGCCATGTCTGTTTCTTGATTGTTGACTGATGTGGGAGGGTCCAGCCCACTATGGGCGATGCCACCCCTGAGCAGATGGTTCTGTAGTATATAGAAAGTACGCTGAGCAGGGGCCGGGGGAGCAAGCCAGTAAGCAGCATTCCTCCATGACCCGTGCTCCAACTCCTGCCTCCAGGTTCCTGCCCTGAGTTCCTACCTTGGGCCCCCTTGGTGATGAACTGTGACCTAGGAGATATAAGATGAATATGCTTTCCTCCCCAAGTTGGAATTGGTCAGAGTGCTTTGTCACAGCAATTGAAGAGAAACTAGAACAGGCGATGACTGTAGCACTGTCTGATGCTTGGAACATGGACCGGGCACTCGTGTTCTGAGGGATGCGCAGACAGGTGCTCCAGGCTAAGGGGAGGGGAGGCAGGCGTGGCCTCTCCAAAGGCAGTGCTAGGCTTGGTAACTGTCAGGCTGGTAGGAGCAGAGTTAGCAGGTAGAAGTTGTGTGAATTAGAAGTAGTTAGGATTAAAACTAACAGTAGGTAATATGTGAAATGTTGTAACCTTAAAGAATTAGCAAATGTGGGGCTGGAGAGATGGCCTAGCGGTTAAGAGTGCCGACTGCTCTTACAGAGGACCTGGGTTCAATCCCCAGCACCCACATGGCGGCTGAGAACCATCTGAAACTCCAATTCCAGGAGAACTCCAGTTCCAGGGGAATCGGACACCCTCTTCTGACCTCCGTGGCATTGCACGGCACGGATGCACACACTTGCATGCAGACAGTACATTCATACACATACAGAATAAGTTTAAAAAATTAATTAAAAATTTAAAAATTTAAAAATTAAAAGAAATTAACAAATGCTAAACTTAGCTCAGCAAGAGGTCTGCTCCAGCTCAGGGCTGCTTTAGAGATAAGCACTCAGCACTAAGCCAGCCACAGAGGGGCTCAACAGAGCCCAACAGACTGACCAAAAGACCCCAAATAGACAAAGCAACCCTGAGTGAAAAGAGCAATACAGGGGGGATCTCTATACCAGACTTCAAACTATACTACAGGGCTATGAAATCATAAAAACAGCTTGGTACTGGCACAAAAACAGACCTGTTGACCAATGGAACAAAACTGAAGATCCAAACCTGAGCACATACAATTTCAGCCACCTCATATTTGACAAGGGGGCCAAGAAGACACAATGGAGGAAAGACAGCATCTTCAGCAAGTGGTGTTGGCAAAACTGGATCACCACTTGTAGAAGAATGAAATTAAACCCCTACCTCTCGCGCCTGTAAAAAACCAACTCCAGCCGGCGTGGCTGGAGCAACGTCCTTTAATCCTAGAGCTTAGGAGGCAGGGCAGGCGGATCTTTGTGGACCGTGTTCCTAAGCCAGCCTGTGTCTGCAGAGTGAGTTCCAGGACAAGCTGGGGCTACCAGGGAGACCCTGTCTTGAAAAAGATCAAATAAAAATAAATAAATATAATAAAGTCAACTCCAAAGATGGATCCAAAGACCTCACAATGGGAACCCCAAACCTTGGAGGTGATAGAAGAAAAAGTTTGGCAGCAGACTACAAGACATAGGCATAGGAAAGACTTTCCTAAATCAGACAGCAGCTGCAAATAAGAAATGAGATTGACAATTGACAAATGGGACCTCATTAAACTCAAAAGCTTCTAGTACATCAAAAAAACAAAAGAAACAATAAAGGAAGTGAAGAAATAAACCCCACAGAGTGGAGAAGAAACCTTCACTGCAGATAACGACAAAGCATTAATTTTCCAGAGTATAACAAGCTATCTCAAAAAACAAAAAGAAGAAAGAAAACAAATGACCCACTCAAAAAGATGGAGCAAAGAATGAAATAGAGACTTCACAGAGGAAGGAATTAAGAGATGGCTGAGAAACATCTTTAAAACATTCAAATCACTAATATAAGGGAAATGCAAATAGACCACTTTAAGATATCATCTCACTCCAATAAGACTGGCCAGGATCAAGAAAACAAACGATATCATTTGCTGGAGAGGTTGTGGGGAAAAGGGGAACACTCATCCATTGCTGGTGGAATGTAAACTTGTACAGCCACTATGGAAAGCAGTGTGTGGAGAAAACCCTTGGACGACTCAAAATGAGCTTTGCCATTTGACCCAATCATAACCACTCCAGGGTATATACCCACAAAGACTCATCTTATACTGCAGAGATACATGCACGCTTATTTATTGGCAGCTCTGTTCACATAGCCAAAAAGCTGGATCCAACCCAAATGCCCCTCATTGATGAGTGGATAGAAAAATGTGGTACATGTACACAATGGAGTTCTATGCAGCGGTAAAAGAAAGACAACATCATGAACTTGCAGGTAAATGGAATGGAGCTAGAAGATACTAAGGTAAGTAAACACAGTCCCAGAAAAACAAATGACAAATGGTATACCCTTATATGCTAGCCCAATAACCCAGTTATAAATATTTCTTGTGGAGAGGGATGCATATTAAAGAACAACAACAGAAAGACTAGCATCATGAAAATGACTGAAATGGTGAATCAGGAGGGGTGGGAGGGGCAAGGAGGGACACAGGTCTATATTCGAT
The DNA here is from genome assembly GCA_009823505.1 of Rhizomys pruinosus. Classification (NCBI taxonomy): domain Eukaryota; kingdom Metazoa; phylum Chordata; class Mammalia; order Rodentia; family Spalacidae; genus Rhizomys; species Rhizomys pruinosus. Next base: position 2,473,799 of record VZQC01000392.1, read on the forward strand.
TAATGTATATTAACTGATGTGAGTTCAACAAGTATCACAATTTTCGTTTCAGACTCTGTCTACAGGTTACATGGTGTTTTAGGACTTAGATAAAAAATAAAATATGTGCTAAATATTAAACAACATTGGTTTTAAAGGTTCTGATAAAAAATGGTAATGCAACCGGACTGAGAGATAGCCTAGCGGTTAAGAGCACTGTCACTCTTGCAGAGGACCCGGGTTTTTTTCCAGCACCCACATGGCGGTCTAGAGACCGTCTGTTAACTCCAATTCCAGGTAGAACTCCGAGTTCCAGTGGGAATCCGAGACCCTCTTTCTGAACTCCGGGCATTGCAACCGACACGGGTGCACAACCTACATGCAGACAAGTACATTCATACACATACAAAGGAAAATTAATAAAAAAAATTTTAAAAATGGTAATACAACTGAGTTAATTGGAAATATAATTTGTTGTCCACATTTGTTTTACTTAAAATCTGTATAACAATAACTTTGGGATTGGCACATACAAATGTTCTCTATAATTTTTCTGCTGTACAGTATCATCTTGTAGCATTCTCTTTTACCTGTAGGATGATTTAACTTAAAAAATTAAGTTTGCTTCCGAAGTTAACCACATACAGTCACCCAAAACAGCTTGGGTAAATTTGATGAAATCTGCGCCTTGATTCCAGCCTATAGGTATGTGTAATACAACTGCCTTTTTGAGACTCATGGGTCAAAAACCTAAAATAAAAAGGGGGATACAGATATATATGAGACCTTTTCGTCAAAAACTTTGCAATTCAAATCTTAAAACTAACTACAGGAAATAAGAACAGTAATACATCTAAAAAAAAAAAAAGGAAGTGAAGAGAAAACCCACAGAGTGGGAGGAAACCTTCACCACAGATACATCTGACAAAGCATTGATTTCCAGAATATATAAACTACTCAAAAAACAAAGAAGAAAGAAAACAAATGACCCACTCAAAAGATGGAGCAAAGAGCGGAACAGAGACTTCACAAGTGAGGAATTAGAGATGGCTGAGAAACATCTTAAAAAATGTTCAACGTCACTAATAATTAGGGAAATGCAAATTAAAACCACTTTAAGATATCATCTCACTCCAATAAGACTGGCTAGGATCGAGAAAACAAATGATACCAAGTGCTGGAGAGGTTGTGGGGAAAGGGGAACACTCATCCATTGCTGGTGAGAATGTAAACTTGTACAGCCACTATGGAAAGCAGTATGGAGAACCCTTGGAAGACTCAAAATGAGCTTACCACCAGACCCAGTCATACCACTCCAGGGTATATACCCACAAGACTCATCTTACTGCAGAGATACATGCACAGCTATATTTATTGCAGCTCTGTTCACAATAGCAAAAAGCTGGAACCAACCCAGATGCCCCTCAACTGATGAGTGGATAAAGAAAATGTGGTACATCTACACAATGGAGTTCTATGCAGCAGGAAAAAAAAAAAAGACAACATCATGAAGTTTGCAGGTAAATGGATGGAACTAGAAGATATTATGGTAAGTGAAGTAACACAGTCCCAGAAAAACAAATGACGATTGGTATCCCTCTGTGGATACTAACACCAATAACCCAGTTGTAAATGTTTCTTGTGGGGAGTAATGCGTATTGGAAAGAACAACAACAACGACACCAACGACAGAAAAGACTGCATCAAAGAACTGACTGAAATGATGAATCTGATGGGGTGGGAGGGTTGGGAGGGGGACACGGGTCTATATTTGATTAACATATATTTAATTGATGTGAGTTTAACAGGTATCCAAATTTGCCCAAACTTTATCTACATATTATATGGTATTTTAGGACTTAGTAAAAAGTAAAAATGCCTATAGTAAACAATATTGGTTAAAAGGTTTTAATAAAAACGGTAATACATTTATGCTAATTGGAAATTAAAAAAAAAAAAAAGACTGACCATACTCAACTGATTAGGTGGCCAGAGTCAGCACAGACACAAGGACCTGATAACCAGTCCTGGGTCCCCTGCCTTGATCAAGGCATGACCCCAGACAGGAAAGATAACCACCTGCTATGCAGGGGGCACCCTAGGCATAGCCTGAGATTAGCACCTGAGATACAGTGTACCCCACATGCCCAGCTGTGGCCTATTTAAGCTGGGAAGTGTATAGTGACTTTGCTCTCACTCCCCCTCGGAGGACCCGCTGTGAGATGCCACTGTGAACCTCTCAGCTGAGAACACCTGGACATACTGCCCCTGTGACACCAGTTCACCTAAAGTGCGTGCTGACCCTGCTGGCCACTGCTACTGCCCGGACCGGCCTGCCTGAGCTGCCACAGCCTGGGTCTGAGATCCACTTCAGCCAATCAACCAGCTTCTTGGAACTCCCTAGTGTGGACTCCTTCCATTGCTTCCAAGAGGCTAAGAGAATGCCATGTAGGCGAGCAGCCTTGGGGAGATAGGCTAGGACAGGACAGAATTCGAGTTACAGAATTAACCTGTGTGGGAATTAATAAAATTAGATGGTATTATAATATTTGTGTCCTAGATTCCTTTGGACTTAGCCCATGCTAGTCCATGCTCAGGGCACAGGCCCACAGGATGTCCTGAGAGGGTCTCTGGACCTGCCTCTGTCCCTGCAAGCTGCTCACTCTGCACTCCTTGCTCCTGCTCCTAGATGGTGGGAGCGGCTGCACACCAGCACTAAGTGGTCTTGGGAACGGCTCTCCTAGCAAGCTACACACGACTGTGTGACTCTGGGGACCACCTTGAGAGGGGACACTGGCCCACTGGCTTGAAACCCTATCCACCTAAAGGTCCACCTCTTACTCTAGCCCCTTCCCACTTGCAGGGTGGACCTGGATTCCAGTATGGCCTCACCTTGAGGCTCTGTGAACCCGCACTAGAAGAGGGAGTGGTCCCGGTCTTCCGCAGCGTTGGGGCTAGAGCTGTGGGCTGGGTGAGGGAGCTGTGCAGGCCATCGGTGAATCTAGGCTCCCTTTCTGCCCCAGGACTGAGGTCAGATTGCTACCTGGGTGTGAACAGCTGCCTTGGGAGGGGTGGGTGTCCTCTCTGGGCATTCCTGGCCTTCCCATGCCCTCCCAGAGCCCAGCTAGAAGCCTGTCTTGGAGTGTCCTGGGAAGTATATCCTCCATTGACATAAACACTTTTTCCTGCTGCAAATAGTCAGTGAACTCTTCCCAGCACTGTGCATCTCCCCAGAGGTCCTGGCAGCCAAGGCCCCTCCTGGCCTTGACCTGAGGCAGCTCCCCTCAACACCCCGTCCCTCTCTCCTCCCCAGTGTCAGGAATATCTTGGTCCTGCCCGTGCTTTTGTGGGTCTATTGGGCCCCATGTGCCTCTGCAGATGGTGACTTGCATGTGGCTGGGTCCCCTGGCCTTGACAGTTGGCACCTGGTCCCAGTCATTGCAAAAGCCTGCAAAGAGGTGCCAGCTGTCTTTGGACCCCTCCTTTATTCTTCTCGCCACCAGAGGGTGCTCGTATCTCTCACTCCTGACACTTGCTCATTAGAAGGGACTAGGCAGCTGTCCCTGGGTAACTCCACCCTCAGGACGGGTTCCCTCACCAAGCGCGAGGGCCACCCTTAGGCTGCGCGTGGCAGTGGACAGCTACTTGCTGATGCTTCTGCCCGTCAGCCGAGGAGAGGCCCTGTCTCTCTTCCCTGGCAGGTGTCCCCTGCAGTGCCCAGTGGGCAGCCTAGGTTCAGATCGGCTCTCAGCCTCTTCCTAGCCCCTTGCCTGGCCCAGATTGAGTCTTCCCCACCCCCCCATTCCGAGGTCCCTTGTGTCATCTAAGGGGGTCTGCAGAGTGGGGGGCCCCATCTGCCTGGGCCCGGGTGACGGGGCCTCGGGTGACGGGCAAAGTCTGAGCTGCTCAAACCTGTTTCCCCATCTCTACAATGGAGCTGCTGCCTTCAGGGTGGTGGTGGCGGCGGGGGGGTTGGGGGGGGTTGGGGGGATTCTTGAGAAGAAACAGTAAAGCACTAGGAACTGCCAGCTGGCAACTTGCGACAAGAGCTCATAGATTGGGGCGGGGGGGGGGGCATAGGGGCCGTGGACCTAGTAAGCCTTTGCGGTGGGAAGGGTGGGAATTCTAAGCATAGGCCTGGCACAGATGCCACAGCACCTGTGGAGATCCAGGACCTTCTGGCCACTAAACCTGCAGCCAGGGTTCTTAGTTGGCCTGCTTCACCAGCTGCTGTGGACAACCAGGCAGGGAGGGTCTCCTTTCCCTCACTCCTGAGAACTCTGGTTGACTGATGCAGCTACATTCTGCCATGCACCTCTGCCAGGCTCAGCTCTGCAGAAGACACAGAGCCACTTCTCAGTGGTCCCCTGAAGTCTGGTGCTCAGAGCAGAGCCTAGTAATAACAGGCTGGGTATCCTTGTGCTGCATTGTCACCTTCTAGTCCCTCTGATGTACTGAGGCCTCTGGTGCTGTGGACCTAGATTAGTGTAAGAAACATCTTTTCTTTCAAACCCTGTAAAACTTATAATTTGAGTTATGATTAGGAATTATAATCTTTTAAATATTTTATTATTTTTATTTTATGTATACCAGTGTACTGTCTGCGTGCACACCTGCCACAGAGGTCAGATGAGGGTGTTAAATTTTCTTGGAACTGGAATTATGGATAATTTTTAGCCACCATGTGACTCTAGGAATCAAACCCAGGTCCTCTGCAAAAGTAGTCAGTGCTCTTAAAAACTGAGCCAAAAACTGGAATTCTAATCTTTTAATCACACCATATCCTTTAAGACTTCTGCTTTTGTTTAAGGAAAGGCCCTGATGTATTCCTGAGCCTGATGGCCTGGAGTAAGGTGCTGTTCTCCCTTCACACAGATTTTTTTTTTTTTTGGTCTTTTTGAGACAGAGTCTCCTTGTAGCCCCAGCTGGCCTGGAACTCCCTACTAGACCATGCTAGCCTGGAACTTTCTGAGATCCTCCTGCCTCTGCCTCCCAAGCACACACTTTTTTTTTTTTAAGTAGCCAACCAGAAAAGACTGTGAGGGATAAAAGCCCTGAAAGCTTCTGGGTCTGGTGTATACTTGCTAGATCTGACCTTTAGCAAAAGTAAAATCTGCCTTGCTGAGTTACTTTTACTTTTTCAAAATGTACCTTGTGTGGTATTGATGGGGTCCTTGGACCTGGGATTTTATTTTATTATTAATTTATTTGTGGGGCTGGAGAGATGGCTCAGTGGTTAAGAGCGCCGACTGCTCTTGCAGAGGACCTGGGTTCGATTCCCAGCACCCACATAGTGGCTAAGAACTGTCTTTAACTCCAGTTCCAGGGGAATCCGACACCCTCTTCTGACCTCCACAGCATTGCATGACACAGGTGCACCAACTTACATGCAGACAATGTACTCATACACATAAAAAAATTTTTAATTAAAATTTATTTATTTGTATTTTTGAGACAGGGTCTCCCTTTTAGTCCCAGCTGGCCTGGAGCTCAATATGTAGACCAGGTTGGCCTTGAACTCACAGAGATCTGCCTATCTCTGCCACCTGAGCATGGGGATTAGAGGTGTGCACCGCCATGCCAGGCTTGGGATTTGTTTGTTTGTTTTGGTCTTTTTGAGACAGGGTTTCCCTGTAGTCCCAGCTGTCCTGGAACTATCTATGTAGACCAGGCTGGCCTTGAACTCACAGAGATCTGCCTATCTCTGCCACCTGAGCATGGGGATTAGAGGTGTGCACCGCCATGCCAGGCTTGGGATTTGTTTGTTTGTTTTGGTCTTTTTGAGACAGGGTTTCCCTGTAGTCCCAGCTGTCCTGGAACTATCTATGTAGACCAGGCTGGCCTTGAACTCACAGAGATCTGCCTATCTCTGCCACCTGAGCATGGGGATTAGAGGTGTGCACCGCCATGCCAGGCTTGGGATTTGTTTGTTTGTTTTGGTCTTTTTGAGACAGGGTTTCCCTGTAGTCCCAGCTGTCCTGGAACTATCTATGTAGACCAGGCTGGCCTTGAACTCACAGAGATCTGCTTGCCTCTGCCTCCCAAGTGCATTCGCCACCACAGCCGGCTTGGGATTTTGTTTTTAAACAGGATTGTATCTGGTGCAATAGGCAGAGAGAGTAGAACCTCTGGAAAAGGATCACCTCTGCTCCAATGACCTTTGACTTCTCACTTTGTTGAGATAGCTAAGGATAAAATGGTATTTGGGTTTCTACAGCCCTGTTTGTGGTCAGATTATCTCCATAGCTGAGATAGTCCTGAAATCTGGGGTGTCCCCTCACACTGGCTCTTGAGACTGAGGTGGCTCCATACTTCTGCCCCTAGGCAGGCCACCACTCTAGGTGTGTGTCCCTGCCTGTCCTCTCTTGGGATGCAACATGAATTTCAGATGCAAACGATTTTCAGTGCCTTCTGTTCTGGAAGCATTCATGCTGGGACATGGGGCAGTTCAGAGGAAGTGAGCAAGGGAACTGGCTTCTGTGTCACAATTTCAAAACAGTGCTGGGGACTGAGGGAAGAGGAAATCTGAGGGTTCCCTAGCTTAGAGCCACTCCGAAGGTGGCCCTCCTGGGTTGGTTATAGGAGCCCCCCTATACTTCCTTCTGAACTAGGCGAAGCTGGCTTCTGGGACCTAGGGCTTTCTGTATTTGTTTTTAAGTTCCTCTGAACAGAACTGATAGTAACCTTCTTTTTTTTTCTTTCTTTCTTTAATGTATATGAATGTACTGTCTGCATGCAGGTTTGTGCACCCGTGTCGTGCAATGCCACGGAGGTCAGAAGAGGGTGTCAGATTCCCCTGGAACTGGAGTTAAAGATGGTTCACGGGGCTGGAGAGATGGCCTAGTGGTTAAGAGCGCCGACCGCTCTTACAGAGGACCCGGGTTCCATCCCCAGCACCCACATGGCGGCCGAGAACCCGTCTGAAACTCCAATTCCAGGAGAACTCCAGTTCCAGGGGAATCCGACGCCCACTTCTGACCTCCGCGGCATTGCACGACACGGGTGCACAGACTTGCATGCAGACAATGCATTCGTACACATACAGAAATAAATAAAAAATTAATTAAAAAAAAAATAATTAAAAAAAGTGGAAAAAAAAAACTGAGAGAAAGATGCAGGACAGTTATGGCAGAATACATGATCTGGGATGGGGTGGTGTGGGGTGGGGGGAAGGGAAAGGGAAATATGCCTGAACTGATTTGGAAAATGATGTATGAAATACACAAAGCATCAATAAAAAAAAATGAAAATTTAAAAAAAAAGTTGTTATCTCGGGGCTGGAGATAACCTCCGCAGTATTGCACTGCATGGGTGCACAAACCTACATGCAGACAGTACACTCATACACATACAAAATAAATAAAATTAAAATAAAGTTGTTATCTCTTGGATCCCATTACCCAAGGGGGTGGGTACACATATACACACACATACACACACACACACACACACACACACACACACACACACACACACACATACACCATGCCTCCATCCACCTGCTCTGACTTAGAATTCTCATTGTAGCTCAAGTGTGAAAGGGTTGAGCCTCTGGTATGCAGCCCAGCCCCTTACCCATGTGACTTTCAGTGAGTCACTCTGTCACTCTCTGTGTGGGGGTGGGGGGGTGGGGGGGTGACGACGACACCCACCTTAGTGTCTCCTCTTCTTGAGGCCCTGTCAGTCATAGCGTCACCCCTGTGGGCCTCACAGTCGCTTTCGACAGTCCAGCCCCCTCGCCACTTTGTATGGCAGTCTCCATGGGTCCTGAACCCCATTCCAGGTTGCTAGAGTTTCTAACAGTCCACCAGCTCTTCCCAAGCAGATGGCTCCCTCACCCTACCTTGCAAATAGAAGCCCAAGGTATGCTGTCCCCTACCTGTCAGGTGCCCTAGACATAGCCCAGGTTTCTCGAGCCAGCCATGTGGGCTGCATTTACGTGCCCAGCTCCTCTGTTTGACAAAGCCGCACCATCCTTTGTATGAGAGTGTAGCCTGAAGTGGGAGAAGGGAAAGGGAAGCCCACGGCCCTCAAGGCTTCTGCAAAGAAGGACGAGTGACCCTTCAGGACAGGTCCCGCCTGGCTGAGAGGCCTCTCCTCGGGGACCCAGAACTGGAGCGGGAATGGGAGGAAACTGCCTCCAAGTTTGGGGACGGGGAGAGCAGAAGAGAGCAGAAGAGGCACACAGCTCTGGGCTTCTAGTACCCTCCCCCTGGAGAAGGAGGAAATAGCCAGAGAAGTCTAGAGAGAAGCCAGTGTGGGTGGAGAGGGAAGAGACTCGGGTGGGGTCTGGTGTTGTCGGTGGGTCTAGTGTTGGTGTTCAGCCTCTGGCTCTGACCTACTCTGCAGACTTCTACATTCATACTGTTTCCACCATCCTATGTGTGCACTGAGGTAGCCAGAACCATGCAGCCAGGGAGAGAGCCTTTGCTAACTCACAGGATGCAATCCTGTGTAAAGTGCCACACTGAGGAACCTGGAAGAAACAGCTTCTTACAGTTACCAGGCAGTTCCCTGTTTCTTCTGGGCCGGACCCTAGCAACAGTCACAGTTCTTGCACTCCTGAGAGAGAATCAGAAGGGACACAGCAGTAGAGCAAGTTGCCAAGGTTTAATTAGGACAAACAAGGAGAGAAGAATCCACTCTAGCAGAAAAGCAGGCCCTGACCCTGGCAGGCAGGGAGCTTTTATCTATCCTCGCACTGGTATCCCCTCCCTTGTGCCTCCTTCAAGGCGGCACATCCAGAAAAGGGTCATACTCTTCTTGAAAATCCGTTTTACCCAGAATTCAGCTTGTTATAAGTAGATGTATAATCAGATGCAAGAACATGCAGAGGGCATAAGTGCTCCGGAAGTTGAGGAGTTCACTAGGGGAAAAGGTAGCTGCACTCTGAGAGTACTCTCTGAAGAGGAAGTCCAGCCAGAGAGCCCTGTCACCTACTGCTCCTATGCCACACTTGGAGGGGGCAAGCTGTTAGTCAGTCCCTCCCAGAGCCAACTTCCTGCCTAACACTACCGGTAGGGGAGGAAGGGGGACACAACAGGGGTGACATTTGGGTGTGAGTGGATAGGGGGTGGGTTCAGGGATGACACAGGTGTGTTCAGAGACATGGGCAATTACTAGATTTGTGGGGCGCAGTACAATGTGGGCTTCCTTCTGTATGTCTTCCTGGGGACCAGGGCGAAAGTGATGTAAGAAACAGTTTCTCCATGGCGTCCATCGCCCAGAATCTCAAGCAGCCTATACTTTCAGGGGCAGTAAGGGAAGGGGCCTCTTTGCCCAACCCTTCAGATTTGTAAGGAGCATAGGCAGGGGCAGGTAGATCTCTGTAAGTTCAAGGCCAGTCTGGTCTACAGAGTGAGCTCCAGGCTAGCTGGGACTAAGGGGAGACCCTGTCTCAAAAATACCAAAAAAAAAAAAAAAGTGTGGATTTGAAGTGCTGTAACTTTAGAGAATAGGAATGTTAATTTAGCTTAGTCAGAAACTGAATTATACCCAAGGCTGTTCAGATAACTAGACAAGAGCATAAGAAAGGGCTGGGGCACTGGAAGCCAAACTTGCATGGCTGATTAACCGTATAGGCACAAGAGACAAGATAAGCAGACTGGGACCCTGCCTGCCCATGACCTTGATATGAACCTCAGATAGACAGGGACCCTGGCACAAGTTCCAGATTGCCACTTGGGACCAAGTTCATGCCATGCCAGGCTACAGGCTACTTAAGCTAGGCAGTGCAAAATGACTTCACTCTCATTACCCCTTGGGGGAGCTGCTTGTGAGATGCCTGTGAACCTCCCAGCTCACACTTACCCCCTTGGTACTCCCACTGTGTGGGACCCTGCCTTGTGAGATGCTTGCAAACCTCGCAGCTCACACTTACCCCTTTGGTACTCCCATTGTGTGGGACCCTGCCCGAAGACACTGCCCACAGCCCAAGACAACGCTTGCAGCCAACTGCCACAACTGCCTGCCCGGTCCAAGACCCTTTTGAGCCCTACGGTGCCTGGAACTGCACGCTAGACTGGCTGGCTCTGAGCTGCCCTGGACCTGTCTGCCTGGAGCTGCCACAGCTGCCCAGGTTTGAGATCCACTTCAAGCCAACTGTCTACTTTCTAGAAACTCCCTAGTGTGGACCCAATCCGTCGTTTCCGGGAAGCTAAGAGAACCTGGCGTGTTAAGCGAGCAGCCTTGGAGAGTTAGGCTAGGAAAAGGACAGAATTAGGATTGATGTAATTAACCTGCGTGGGAAATAATAAAATTAGATTGCATCATAATATTTGTGTCGTGGACTCTTTTTGACGTAAGTCCATGCTGGCAGCAAGATTCCAGGTCTTCCTCTACATCGTTCTCAGCTGTACCTCTCGCTCTCTCTGCTCAGGAAGGCCAAGATCTCACCACACCACATCTCTGTAGATAAGGGTAGAATATGATTTTTCTTTCTGACTCAAAAGTTAAAAGATAGAAGTAGAAAATACAACGGGAAGAAACCTCTGTGCACATTCAGATAGCCTCCGCTCCAAAACAAACCAACAAAACTCAAGGTAATTTTATCCAACTCCTTATCACTGTAGCTGTCTTCATGTATCCCCCCCACCCCCAAACATCACCCACAGTGTGGGGAATGCAACCCAGGCCTCAGACAGGTCCCTGAACACATATTCTCCCTCTGAACTCACCCCAGTCCTGCCCTCATCTTCTCACATTCTCACATTCATTGACCATCTTCTGTGGCCAGGCCTTTCGCAGGTCCCTGTCATACACACTCATTCACCCTCAAAACACTGGGGAGTTAAGGGAAACAGGCTCGGAGATGAAAAGGCACTTAGTGTCTTGAGGACCAGAGTTCCAGGACAGCTGGAGCTACAGGGAGACCCCGGCTCAAAGAGATAAAAGAGAGAGAGAGAGAGAGAGAGAGAGAGAGAGAGAGAGAGAGAGAGAAATGTAATGAGACCTCCCAACTAAAAAAAGCCCAGGCCCAGATGGTTTCACAGCAGAATTCTATAAAACAGCCCAGACCCTCAATGAGCACCTTTCTGAAGATACCAAGTGGCTCTCTTTGGACATTAGTGAAAACCACACATGGAGCAGGAAATGTGATTTGGTAAGTGCTAGAAGTGACACTCACTGAGAGCAAGAAGGGGCCTGATCTAGGCGGGGGCTGGGCTGGGGTTAGGTGCCCCCCTCCCCCACCCCCGCCTATGAACTTCTGACAGCCCCATAGACAAGTTAGCATGGCAAGAAATTAGATGGAGTGGTGGGAAGGTATTTTGACACCCCTGTTTTAGTCAGGAGGATGTTAGTTCCTACCCTTCTCCATGTAGTCCTATATTGTAATTTTGTTGTAAATCCATTCTTAATCCTTTTGGTGTTCTAATTACACAAATGTTCACTGCTGAGCCAAACAGTAATATTTTTTGTACTACTTTCTGGTTTTCGTCCAGAGTTGGTAATTGCTTAACTTTTTACCTTGCTCAATCTCTTCTGACTCAGAGCTATATTCCCTTTCCCTCACGCGGGTCGGATAACAGTTGGCCTGTCTGAAGAGGGTTAGGAAGCGAATTTGGGGCTAGTGGTTCTGTAAGGGACAAAAATCTGAGTGCCCTTACATCTTTTGGTGAGTCAAGGAAGCAGGAATTCAGCCTTCTCATTTCCCACCCACAAAGGTAGGAAGCCACAAAGAGGAAGATTAAAGAGGAAGAGACTGCTGGGGAAGGTGGTGGGTGAGAAGCTGTGCCTGTGGTCAGGACTGGAGGGGACGGGAACAAGCTGCTTCTCATCTCTTCTGTCCGCTGCACTTACCTGACCGCTCTGTACCAGGAAGGTCTGGGATCCCCCGGTGCCTGTCTGTGTAGCTTGAAGGGACCAAGTGGGAAAGAGCGCCGAGCACTGCAGGTGCCCACAGGTTTCCTGTGCTGTAGCCTCCCACCACCGGCTCATGCCTGCCTCCTCCTCTCACCTCCTCCTTTGCTGGCTCTGCTCCACCCCTGCCTGACCACAGAGGGGGCAGCGCTGAACTTAAACTGCAAAAGGAAGTCTCAGAAGGAAGGAGTCAAAAAGAAAGGCAAAAATGGGGGCAGGGCATGGAAAGGCCGGGGCTGGAGAGACACTTGCACAAGTCGAGTGGGAGGTGGTCAGGGAGGCCCCAGAGCTGGGGCGCTCCTAAGCCCACTCCCAGGGTATGTTTGAGGGACTTAGCGTGCCTTGCTTCTGTTCTTACCCCCAATCTCTGCTTGCTCTGGGGCCTGGGGTGGGAGTGGGGGTCCTCGTGGTTCTGACCTGCAGTCCCCCCCCCACTGACCTCGCGAACTGACCTTCCAGTTTCCCTCAATACCAAGTGTGCGGCCACGCCAGCTCCTCCATGAACAGCCTAGAATTCTTGCCTCGTCTCCATTACCAAAACCTTTCTGCTCAAATGCAGACTTTTCTATGGAAACTTCCTGAATCCCACCTATTACCAAGAGCCCCCATCTTCAGGGTTGAAGTGGGGCTGGAGAGCACAGGAAAGCACTTGGAAAAGGAGAGAAAAATGTCTCTCTCTCTCTCTCTCTCTCTCTCTCTCTCTCTCTCTCTCTCGTCTTTTTCAGACCTGGTCTCTCTGTAGCCCCAGCTAGCCTGGCATTCACTATGTAAAAGTTCAAGGCTGGCCTCGAACTCACAGAGATCCTCCTGCCTCTGCCCCCTGAGTGCTGGGATTAAAGGCTATGATTAAATGCGTTCACTACCATGCCTGCCCCCACCTCCTTTTTTAGGGAAGGATCTCATATAGCCAGGATGGTCCTGAACTTCTGATTCTCCTGCCTCTACCTTCCAAGATCTGGGATTACAGCCATGCAATTCCATGCCTGGTTTATATGCAGTGCTGGGGATTGAACTCTCGTCTCTACCCAGTTCAGTGTGCTAGTCTTGTTTCTTGTTGGTTCAAACATGAACCCTTCCTACCCCTTCCCTCTTAATCTACCTACGTTTCCACATTTAAAAGCAGGTTTCAGATTGGAAGTAGAGAACTGGGTCATGTTTTGAAACCCCACCTGTCTGCATCTGTCTTGAAATTGGCCCTTTGAACTGTTCACACATTGTGTGGCTACTGGGCTGACTGGAATGAGTTCTGTCATTTAGACTTCTGTTTTCTGTTTGTCTCTTCTGTTTCCCATTTTTCTTTTTTTATTTTTAATTGTGTGGATATTTATATTGTTGCATTTTTTGTTTAAGAATTGGCTTTTGACTATATCCCTTTGTAAAGGTGTGATGGTTAATATTGACTGTCAATTTGAAAGGATCTAGGATCGCTTAGGAAACAAACTGCTGGGCCTATCTGTGAGGGACTTTCTACATTGGTTAACAGAGGGAGGACCCACCCTAAACATGAGCGACATCATCTCATAGGCTGGGGTCCTGTATGGAATAAGAAGGAGAAAGTAGGGGCTGGAGAGATGGCCTAGTGGTTAAGAGTGCCGACTGCTCTTGCAGAGAACCCGTGTTCGATTCCCAGCACCAACATAGCGGCTAAGAACCATCTTTAACTCCAATTCCAGGGGAATCCGACGCCCTCTTCTGACCTCGACACAGATGCACCAACCTACATGCAGACAGTACACTCATACACATATAATAAATAAATTTTAAAAAAATTTAAAAAGAGAGAAAGTAATTGGAGCCCCAGCGTTCATCTTTCTCAGCTTCCTGCCTACAGATGTCATGTGACCAGCTGCCTCACACTCTGCCAACATGGTGTATCCCTTCTGGAACTGTGAGCCAAAATAAACCCTTCTATTAAATTGCTTTTTGCCTGGCAGTTTGTCACCATCATGAGAAAAGTAACTAATATAGTAGGTCTCAATAGTCGCTCTCAGGATTACAAGGCACATACCAAATACCTCTTTGTCTGTTTCACATGAATATTTGACCATTTTTCTCCATGATACTGAGTGACCCAGGGCCTCATGCATGCTAGAGCAGTCGCTACCACTGGGCTCCCCCCACTCCCACCCCAGCCATGATTTTCAGAGAAACTTTGCAGTTCTTTTGCAGTTCCCATCTGTATTGTGGTCACATATTTTATTCATATCTACATGTACCGTGAGCCCTGCCAGGGAATGCTATAATTTTCCTTACAATATATTTTATTCTTATTTGTTTATTTATTTTTGAGACAGGGTTTCCATATAGCCCCAGCTGGTCTGGAACTCACTATGTAGACTAGGCTGGCCTCAATTTCACAGAGATCCACCTGCCTCTGGCTCCCAAGTGCTGGGATTAAAAGCTACGATGCCCGGCTACTTATAGTACATGTTAAGGCACTTAAGAGGAGAAAAGCAGCCCATTGTGCAGCCCAAGAATCTATCATTTCTGTGTCTCTGTCTTCATTCCTAAGTTTCCATTTCCCCTGGGAATCGTTGCTCTTCCCCAAATGCCTTCCCAGCAGCTCCTAAAGATGTCTTTACTCCCCTTTCATTCCCAGTAATGATTTTATATAGACTTCTGGCTCAGCAGCTCTTTACTTTGAACATTTTAACAGTGGTGCTGGGGTTGGGGTGGAGTACATCCTCCCGGCTTCCAAAGAGAAGTTTATAGCTTCTCTAGGATCTGTCTATGATATGTCATTTCAAGACATTTTTCTTCACTTTTGGTTCTCAGTGGCTGAGTATAATGAGTATAAGCTGATTCTTTCTGAATTTATTCTTGATCACTGAGCTTTCTGAATCTGTGAATTTACATTTTTCAGTCACCAATTCATTTTTATTTTATTTATTTTGTATGTGTATGGATGTACTCTCTGCATGTAGGTTTGTGCATCCATGTCGTGAAATGCTGCGGAGGTCAGAAGAGAGCTACGGATTCCTCTGGAACTGGAGTTGAAGACGGTTCTCAGCTGCCATGTGGGTGCTGGGGATCGAGCCCGGGTCCTCTGCAAGAGCAGTCAGCACTCTTAAACGCTAGGCCATCTCTCCAGCCCCATGGATACAGTTCTTTCATCATGGACAATGAGCATGGTAACACACTAAGCATCCTTCTGCCATCTGCCACCTTCGCAATTTTATTTTGGTTGACACATAATGATTATGCATGTCTGTGGGGTAGAGTGCATTTTTGTTTGTTTGTTTGTTTGTTGTATTTTTGAGACAGGGTCTCCCTGTAGCCCCAGCTGATCTGGAACTCACTCTGTAGATCAGGCTGGACTCGAACTTACAAAGATCCACCTGCCTCTGCCTCCCGAGTGCTGGGATTAAAGGTGTACGCCACCATGCCTGGCAAGTGTGGTATTTTTAGACATGGTCAGTTCAAGCTTACTAGCATTTCCTTCCCTTCAAATACTTATCATCTTGCTGTATTGGGAACATTAAAAATCCTCTCCACTAATTATTATTATTATTATTATTATTCTTTTATTATTTTGATGTTTTGAGACAGGGTCTCAACTATAGTCCCAGCTGGCCTAGAACTCACTATGTAGACCAGGCTGGTCTTGAACTCACAGAGATCTGCCTGCCTCTGCTTCCCAAGAGCTGGGATTAAAGGTGTGCACCACCACACCCTGGCAATTCCTTCAGTCCCTACGTATTTTATTTTCAACCATGAGAAAATATACTTAGCAGTTTGGAGGTGTTAGCCATATCTTCTTATGATCATCACAACCACCATCCTGAGACTTCTCATAAAACCGAAACTGTGTCCACTGGACAGAAACTTTACTTAAATATGTTTAAAAAAAGATTGGTACCTACAATGTCACATGTATATTAAAGCATAAAGAGATATTTAAAGAACACCCAAGTCCCCCCAGTTCCCAAACCCAACAGTCACTGTGGTCAACTTAGGGTCAGTCTTGTTGTGTCCACACCCTAACCCCACCCTGGTTATGTGGAAGAAAATCTGAAATGTCCAATCATATCATCTGTAACTATTTCAACATGTAGCTCTAAAGACAGAGGTGGTGAGACACAACCACAAAACATTATCATGCTGGAAAAAAAAATAAACTAAATGGTCCAGGCACTGTGATTGGCTGATATCTTGAATCTTCTGCTACAGGTCCTCATCCCATCTCTTTTACCCATACACCCTTTAGTCTTGCAGGTTTTCATGGGGGTTTTGCCCAGCCTGGACTTTGTGACTAAGTCCCTGTAATGCCAGCTAATGTGTCCGTCCCTCTGCGCCCTGTTTTCCTGCGTAGGAACCTGCTGTGTCTCTCCTCCCCATTCACACACTGGCCTGCCTCCTTCAGTGGTCTGCCACCTGACTGTTCGCCTGTAGCAGGGCCCCTCTTCCATGCAGTCAGCACTGAGCCCTGAGTCCCTACCCCTCCTGCACATGCTAGGGGGTCCCTCAATGCCATCTGACTGCCGTCTCCAGCAGTGGCTGCTCCTTCCTGGCTGTGAAAGCTGGTTGTCAGCTTCAGGTCTCACCCTGTCTTGGTGGCTTTTTTGTAGCATCCTGTATATAAAGAGGCTGGAGTGAGACCCACATGTGGGGCAACAGACCACGTGTCACTGCACTTCCTCTTGGGAGCTGACTTAGAACAGGAAGCATCAGGCTGGGGCCTCAGTGGCTGTGTTCTCCAGACACAACCACAGAGCCAGCTGGCAAGGAGTAGGCAAAGCCGTTACTAGTCAGCCTGACTCAGAGCGGAGGTCTCCGGGGACCAAGTGCGGTAAGTGCAGGGCTCCTGTGCTCATGTGCTCCTAAGGGTGGCACCTCACCAGTGGGCTTTTCATGGCACTCCTCTTCATGACTTCAGTTCTGGGGTGGCCACTGTTAGTTTCTCATGTCCCCAGCCTGGGGTATCTAGCAAGAAAGAGTTTTCAGACTCTCCATTCCAGACCCTCCTGACTGACATCCATTGACAGGTGGCATGGTACCACCTTCGGGCAAAGCCACAGGGACTCTGGGAGCTTCTGTAACCACAGCTGTGGATCCCCTCCCTATGGTGGTGCTGGGGTGACACGGATTACTGGGGTAGGTGTAGGGGCCAAGGGGACATGTGCTGCCACCCACCTCCCAGTGATGGAAGTCGGATGCCTGTGGGAGTAGAGGTAGATGTCTGAGATGTCGACTGGTCACTCACCTACTTCATAATGAAGGCACTAGCAGTATTATGTTTTAAGGAAGGCAGTTTTCAACGTGCCCTGCAAGTCTCTAGGACGTAGGCTACCAGCACCCAGCCTACCCAGTAATTCCATTCAGTCAGGAAGTCCTCTGCCCAGAGATGTACCAGGTTGAGTTCCCCGTACAGCAGTGGCCAGGCCACAGGGCCACAAATCAGACAGGGCCAGATTGGATGCCTACAGTGAAACTGACTGGCTCCATGTGGCGAGTTCCATGAGATGGGTTCCATGAGGTTCAGTCTGTCTGCAGATACCCTTTCCACATGAGCAGTGATGAGAAGATACGTTTGCCAGTGCTTGAGCATGGGGAGTTGGCCCAAGGGCCTCTGCCCCAGCGGGCACAAACTGGGCAGGTCCTGAGGGGCCCTGGCTTCCTGTCTCCACCCTTCTTCTGTAGTCCTGGGTTTCTCAATAGAAGTATGGGATACAGTCTTGCCCTGTAAGTGACATTAACACAGGCATGCAGTAGGCTAGGGGCAAACTGTAGTCACCCTGAGATTGTAGGCATGGGAGAACCCTACAGTCATCCTGTGGAGGAAGTTCTGTGCACAGGCTGCCTGAGATACAGGGTGTGGGAGGAATCGTCTGCTCACAGTTGAGAAAAAGTGTGAACTGAGTAGGCTGCTGGCCTCTCTATGAAATAAGAAGTGGGCTAGCAAGCTGTGCAAACTCTAACTGCCTGTAGTCAACAGTGACTCAGAACTTACCCAGAGCAGTGGAGACCACTAGGAGGTTCCTTGCAGGTAGCCTGTATGGGCGAGGCAGCATGGCCCTAAGGTAGCTTTCCCAGGAGGAGCAGGTCTTGGTTAAGCCTGTAAGTTTGCAACCCTGTTCTTTTAGGTCTAAGCCTCAGTCCTGAAGCTGTGTTACCTGAGGCTCTCAAGTGCTTGCTCAATAACACACAGTCACCCAGATGGTACAGTCCAGGCTTCTGAGAAGACCTAGTACAGGACGCCCTCTGCCTGGATGCTGAGCAACCTTGGGTGATGTTTGGGAAACACCCTCATGCAGGCAGCCCAGTACTGGCTGTGTCCAGTCTCCATTCTGTTTTGCATAAATGGAACCCCAAATGGGAGCACCAGTTCCCAACCAGACTCCATGTGCCTGAGCAAGCAGAGACCAAGTCCTGCCAAGGGGTCTTTATGACACTTCCATGGTTGGAGGGTGACTGCCAAGCTGAGGGCAGGGGTCTCAGCTGGCTGGGGTCCAGGCCTTGCCTGTACATGTGGCTCTTGAACATAGTCACCCTGGCAGTAGTTTGCTTGAAGTCTAGGCCTTGAGAGGGCAGCAAATGAAGGACCAGTCAGTCTGAGCTCCAGGGCAAAGTCTTCTCCCCCTTTTCTCAGGACCGTCTCCTAGGGCAGCACAGGCTGACAACACAGCCAGAGTCCTTGCACAGAATTGGGGTCAGGTTTCCCTGTGATCAGTCAGCAAGTGGTCCCTTGGTAAAGAGTTGGCTCAGGAGAAGTGAGACGGAGGTCAGACTAGATATTGGATGGTGCTGGATATATGACCCGGCAGCCTCCTCTCCGGTTGGGGCTCCCATCTCACAAGGCAGAGTACCTAGCTCACTCACCATCCTGCTACCAATGCAGCCAGAATAGGAGTGAGGGGCTGAGAAGCCCCCTCCTGCCGGGTTCCCATGGGTCCCAGTGAGCACTGATATCCCTGTGCAGCACTGATACCCCAAGCCAGGCTTGAGAAGGTCTGTGTAGGATCCGAGGAGGTTGGCACCCACCACTGGTGATGACGGGGAAGAGAAAACACAAAACCAAAACCATTGTCTTCAGAAACAGGAAGCCAGAGCTCAGCCCACCACTCCCGCCTGTCCTGGCAGCTTCCTGAAAGTTGGCCCTTAACTTATGGCCAGAGAAATGGACTAACAGGAGACAGGCTCCTCAATTAATGGGATGCTGAGGCCCACTGTATTGTGGGAAAAAAAATCTGCTTTGTTGAGTCTGATGACAGAGCTTCATCTCAGCAAATGCCAGCACAGTAACACACAGCCCATGTTGGAACCAGTGCTGAGGGCCTGTGCTCAAGCACAACACACAAGAGTCTCTATCACAGGATCCTTTGCTTTCTGTAACAAAGGAGGAAATGGAGTGGGCTGTGCATGGTCCCTGTGCAGCTGGGTAGAGGTCTGGGAGTGTCAGTCTGGGGTTGGGCTGGTGTGAGGTGCAGCTGAAGCTGTACCTGGCTATGCGGCCTGAGCCTGTCCAAGCCAACCCACAGACTGAGGGCAGGCACATCCCCAGAGAGGGTACATAAAGCCTAGCCAGAGCAGCAGTGGGGACACAGTGGGCGATGGACGGTCCTATATCTAGGGACAAACGTCCAGTGTTAGGAATTGGCCCTGACCCCAGTAAGCCTTCCACAGCCCCATGCCTACCTGTGGCTTATCACAACAGACCATGGCCTTGCTTTCTGTGTGCAAGAGATGTAGACATGGGTGGGGCCACCTGTGATGCTCAGACCTGGCCTAAGATCTGAGATGTAGGGACCTCAAGCCCTCGTGGTATAATGCTCCCACTCTGGAAGCTTCTTGGAATAAGCTCCTCTTGCCTAAGGAGCAGGCTGGGTTCTCCCTGCATTCCAGGGTCTAAGGGTGCTCAGAGTAATCCCCGAGGGAGCAGCACCAATTATTCCCTGCAGTGCTGACTGGAGTAGTAGAAGATCTGGAATATTCAGAAGCTAGGTGGAAGTGGAGGGCAGGGTGAGTGCTGCAGGGCCCAGGAGAGACAGAATCCAAGAATCTCTGAGAACTGCCCAGATTCCTGTCCTAGAGATCAGCGAGTGCTTGCTGTATGTGAACAAATGAATGAGCTAGTAACTGACAGGGAGCAAGCCAGCAATTCATGACCAGGTGCCTGTACAAATCTGTGAAGCCCCTGTTTCCACCCTTCTCTCTGTCATGATGTAACTCTCTGGAATGTTAGCCACAGGGACAGCTTTTGGGATTGAAAGAAGCAATTTCAGATCATGCATTGGCCAGAGCTTTGAAGACGTTACTGTGTACATTTATTACAGAGGGTCGGAAAATATAGACAGAATACGGAAGAAACTAGTGATATTGCCACCCACAGGACATGGAATATTTTGATTCATAACTTTTCCTTTGTCCCCATCATTCCACTTTCACCATGAAAATGAGTTTCCAGGAGCAGCTGTGCACACACTGCTGCTGTGTCAGATTCCACAGGGCAGGCATCATAAATATTAAAATGTTAAAGCCACCCTCCATTTGAAAGCTACTGCACAAATGCAGGTGTTTGGGTGGGCATCCGGTGTGTGAGCAGTGCCAGTTGTTCAGAGGGTCCTTGCGGGACGTTGTCCTTGTCTGTGGCCTTTCCTGAGACACTTTGGTTTTGGTGCAAACTCACATCTTGTTAGAGAGAAACTGTACATTTATACTAGAACATTCACCTTATACTAGAATGAATAGTTTCCTCTATGCAATTTGTTAGGTGCAAAATGTATTACATTTTTATGTATATGAATGTATTACCTGCATGTACATAAGTGCATCCATGTCGTGAAATGCCTTCAGAGATGGTTGTTGCTGCCATGTGGGTACTGGGAATTGAACCTGGGTCCTCTGAAAGAGCAGCTAGTGCTTTTAACCATTGAAACCATCTCTTTAGCCCCACAAAATTTATTACATTAAGTGTATATTGATGATTTTCCTTTAGTTTTTTGAGACAGGGCTTCCCTGTAGCTCCAGCTATCCTGGAATTCACTATGTAGCCCAGGCTGGACTTGAACTGACAGAGATCCACTTGCCTCTGCCTCCTGAGTACTGGAATTAAAGGCATGTGCCACCACGCTCAGCTAGCCCTTCCTTTAAAAAAAATGCAACTATGGGGCTGGAGAGATGGCTCAGCAGTTAAGAGCACCAACTGCTCTTGCAGAGGACCCGGGTTCCATTCCCGGCACCCACATGGTGGCTAAGAACCGTCTTTAACTCTAGTTCCAGGGGAATCTGACGTCCTCTTCTGACCTCCGCAGCATTGCATGACATGGGTGCACCAACCTACATGCAGGCAGTACACTCATACACATAAAAAAATGCAACTACATGTGTATGTCCATACATGTATGTGTGCACGTGGAGGCCAGAGGACAACATCAGGAGTCATCCTCAGGAAGGCCATCTATCTCCTTGGAGACAGTTTCTTAATGGCCTGAAGCAATGTCATCACTGCTCCCTCTGTTCTTCCTGGCTCTTTGGTCCCTCCATCTCCCAGGAGCTCTGGGACAGCAGTCCAGCACCTGGAACCCAGCTGCTCCCTCTGTTGCGAAGGCCCTTTGTCCTGGATAGCTTTAGTGTCAATTTGATACAGCCTAAAGCCATCTGAGAGGACACCCTTGCCTTGATCAAATTGCCCTGTGGACATTCCTGCAGGGGACTATCTTGATGGTTAACTGATTCAGGAAGGCCCAGGCGCTGTGGATGACCCATTCCCCGAGGGTGGTCCTGGGCTATATAAAAAGCTCCCTAAGCATGAGCCTGTGTACAAACCAGCAAGCAGCGTCCCTCTGTGGTTTCCAGCTCCTGTTTGAGTTCCTGCCCTGACTTCCCTCAGTGATGGACTGTGACCTGGAAGCGCAGGCCAGACAAACCCTTTCCTCCTGTAAGTTGCTTAAAGAGTGTTTTATCATGGCAAGAGATGTACCTAGAGCATCCCTTGTCCCTGTGTCTGCCCAGAGATTGGGGTCCCAAATCCAGCGTTGTGGGTCCCAATCCAACTCTGGGGTTACAGATCCAGCAGCTCTTTCTACTCTATTGACTCCTTGTCCTCTACCTGGGGTTCTGGGATACCAGAACAGTGGCCTAGCACCCTGGCATCCAGTTGCTCCTGTTGTTGTTTTTTTCAATATATATAGTTTATTTTTAATTTTTATTTTATGTGTATACATGTATTGCCTGCATGTATGCAAGTGCACCCATGTCAGTGAGTGCCCATGGAGGTCAGAGAGAGTTTTGGATCCCATGGAACTGGAGTTACAGGTGGTTGTTAGCCACCATGTGGGTGCTGGTAATTGAATCTGGGTCCTCTGCAAGAGCGGCCAGTGCTCTTAATCATTGAGACATCTCTCCAGCCCCAGCTCCTGGGTTTTTTGTGAATACAAGACAGAAACAACTATACCTTGACCCTGGCCTTGGGTATATGAGGGTGGCAGCCTGGGCTGTGATCACCGAAGGCCTTTCCTTTTGTCTTCTTCAGACAAGGGGGACAGGTCTCCACTGCCTCTCCTCTCCCAGCTTCTCGGGGTCTCTACCAGTCTTCCCCTGCTCACTTTCCCACGTTGCTTTTGTTCAGCGCCTCATCTGTGTTCTCTGACCCAGGACAGGAGATCTCTGACAGGCCATTCTGATGAGGCATCTCCGAAGCCTGAGTGTCGGGTTTTGCAACTTTTGTAACAGGAAGTCGCCCACCACCAGACTCATCCTCACTCCCTCTGCTGGTTTTCCTACAACACCCTTTTTGCTGTCTTTTTGAGACAGACAGTCTCTGATGTAGTCCAGGCTGGCTCAAACCCACTAGCTAAGAATGACCTTGAACTCCTGGTCCTCTCTCCTCCATCTCCCTAGTGGCAGGATTACAGCAGGGATCACAGCACCCAGTTTAAATTGCCTTTTCTTTCTTGTTTCCTCTTTCCCCATGTAAATTGCATTTTACGTGGGAACATGTGTTGAGACACTCGGCTGTCTCAGAACCCAGATGCTCTGTGGTCATCGAGTGGTTCATCATTCACGCCTTCATTTGGTGCCACGGTCCAAGGGGATCTCCAGGGAAGGATACCACCACATCAGTGTCAGCTGATTGCCCTGGGGTCCAGTTCTTCCCAGAGGGTGAATGACGAGGGAGGAAAGAAGGAAAGATGGGGAAAGAGGTGAAAGCAGGCTTTTCTTGAAGCAGAGAACAAAGAATGAGAGCTGAAGACAGCAGGCTGGGCGGGGTCTCAGGAGCGGGTAGACTCCCAGGTGACGGCTGGGTTCTTTTACCAGGTTCTCTGGTCTTTCTCTACTTTGTTTCCCTCTTCCCATACTTTACGGCAAGGACAGAGGTAACGAAAGCAGATGGCCTTGCCTGACTGATGGCCTTGTCTTATTTTTTGGTATAGGATCTTATTTTGACACATTCTAAAAGTTAAATGGGAGTGTTTTCCCTTCTGTCTTTCTGACCTTTGCTCACTCCTAACATCATGGTGCTTGGGCCCTGGTGACCTCTGCCACTTCCTGAGGGTCCCTGGGTTGCACCAGCACTTGCCTAGCAGAGGGTGGAGTTCAAGGTTGGCTCTGATGCAGAGTTCTGATAGCTGGTGGGGTGGAGTTTCACGGGGGGTGGGGGCTCTGTACAGGGTTGCACCTGGTGTCCCGTTGAGGGGACCTGACTTGAGATCTGGGAAGCCCCACGGAAGCCTGGACGCTGGAGGAGGCCTTGGCGGACCCTTAAATGTGCGCTAATGGAGGGAGGGGCTTCCTCTGGGCTGAGTGTGCCAGGACAGGGACTTCTGCTCACCCTTGCCCTACATTCTGGTGGCAGTTCCAGCAGGCTGGGGACCACATTGACCCCGCACCTCCCCTGCTGCTACTGAATGGAGGGTCTGCCTGTGCCAGGCACTGAGCATCACCCTGAGATGCAGCATCCAAGCCTGTTCTCCCAAGGGCAGGGGCAGGCCCACCGCCAGCCCCAGTCACACAAAGGAAACAGGCAGAAGTACCCAAACCTCAACAAAAGCCTGCTTTCACCCCTTTCCCCATCTTTTCCTCCTGCATCACTCGATCAGGCATGGCTCCCAGAGCCAGCAGGGTAGGGCTGGTTCCACACAGGGGAGGGCTAGCTGTCAAGGAGGAGCTGATGCCCATGCCCTGCTCACCTCCTAGAGCTTGGCCTTCATTCGTCTGCCCTCCAATCTGGCAGAATTGCCATAGTCTGGACTCTACTGTTGTGCACAGGGGCCCAGGCAGGGCTGGCTGTTAGGCTTCTCAGCACTGTGAGCAGGAAAGGTGGCTCCCTCAGCCACCACCCACTTCCTGTGGTCAGGGTCAGGGCAGTGTGGTCTGTGGGTTGGTCTTGCTGTAACCAATTTGTGCTTGTCTTTCTCTGAGGGTGCAGAAGTGTCATGGGGCACTCAGCTCCACATCCTGCTACTGCTTGGAGCCTCAGTTTCCCTATTTGGGGGAACTGAATTTGCATGCTGGTTGTCATGGCTGTCTTGAAGGGTCATCTTGGCATCAGGAGGAAGTAATGTGCTTGCCAGTCCTCGCCTAAATTTAGCTGCCTCTCCCCACAGTACCAATGTGTGCTTTGTGGCATCCTGGAAGGATTGCTCCCCACTGTCTGCTCAGAAGTAGGAGACCATCATGGGGGCTGACCGAGGTCTCACAAGGGGAAGGGGTGACCTGGGGGCCTGACTGAGGCCTCAGAAGGGGAAGGGGTGACCTGGGGGGCTGACTGAGGTCTCGCAAGGGGAAGGAAGTGTCCTGGAGGGGCTGACTGAGGTCTCACAAGGGGAAGGGGTGACTTGGGGGGCTGACTGAGGTCTCACAAGGGGAAGGGAGTGTCCTGGGGAGGCTGACTGAGGTCTCACAAGGGGAAGGGAGTGTCCTGGGGGGGCTGACTGAGGTCTCACAAGGGGAAGGGGTGACTTGGGGGGCTGACTGAGGTCTCACAAGGGGAAGGGAGTGTCCTGGGGGCCTGACTGATGTCTCACAAGGGGAAAGGGTGACCTGGGGGGGCTGACTGAGGCCTCAGAAGGGGAAGGGGTGACCTGGGGGGGCTGACTGAGGTCTCACAAGGGGAAGGGGTGACCTGGGGGGTTTGACTGAGGCCTCAGAAGGGGAAGAGAGTGGCCTGGGGGGCTGACTGAGGCCTCAGAAGGGGAGGGGAGTGTCCTGGGTGGGGCTGACTGAGGCCTCAGAAGGGCAGGGGGGTGTCCTGGGTGGGGCTGACAGAGGCTTCAGAAGGGCAGGGGGGTGTCCTGGAACTGACTGAGGCTGACCGGACTTGCAGATCCCAGGGACCAGTGCCAGGCCCCTAGTCAGCCAAAGGGGTCGGTAGACACATGTGTGCCCCACCCCCACCCCTCCACCTCCCCACTATCCACACTGACCACCACACCATCAAGGAACTCTGGTGTGGGGATGGAGAACTAAGACCAGCCACAGAAGCCTTGGTTTGAGCTGGGTGTCCTGGAACTGGGAGACACAGAGATGGCCAGAGCTGGGCCAGGTGCCAGGGAGCCAAAGCCACCTCCCTAGCCTCCCCAAGGCCTACCAAACCCAGGAAGCCAGGCCAGAGTGAGAGTTCTGCTTTTGCCTTGAAACGGGAAGGAGCAAGGCTCATTTTCACATCTCTGGGCCCTGATAGTAATGATTCCGAGGAGGTCACAGGGCACCTCCGGAAGGGTCAGAAATGGGGGTACATGGGGCCTGTACTCATGGGGTCTCCAAGTACTGGGGCTCCTAGATGGTGCCATACCATCCACAGAGTCCTAGAGTGGATGCAGGGTTTCAAGTAGGGCCATTCAAGCTGGCGCACCTAGTACTCCAGCCACAATAGGGCACCCAGGAAACTCAGTGGCCTCGGCCCCGCCCTACAGAGGAGCTGGCTGTGGTTGAGGGATGATGATTTTGTTTCTGATAACACAAGCCCTAGCATAGGTGTCTTGTCCTGCCTACTTGACCTGGGGACAGTCCTATCCAGAACATCTCAGGCCCCTAGAGGGCTGAGCCTTGGCCACACTGGGAGAGGGAAGGTGGCAGTAAGGAGCTGGGAGGGTGCCATCCCTGGCCATCTCCTAGCTATAGAGAAGTCACAGTCTTGGCCTCTCAGCATGTCCATGCCCCACCTAGGCCTGCATTATCTTGAGACTATTAATGACCATTGGCTACGGACAGTACAGGGTGCGTGGCTCTGGAGGCCAGCTGGACAGTACAGGGTGTGTGGCTCTGGAGGCCAGCAGGTGGCCAGCAGTGGAGTGGTCTGGGTGTGGGTGAGTTCTTCCCTCCCTACCTGGGACAGAGACTCTGATAAGGTTCCTGGCTCCATTTCCTACAGGCCAGGAGTAGCATCCAGGCTCCAGACAGGCAGTCCTGAGCCACCCAGTCTTGGCATCCACAAGTGCTCTGCATTTGAAGTTCTGCCTGGGTCCAGTTCTGCTGCCTGAGAAACCTGGATGAACCAGGTCTGTAACCCAAGCTCGTGTGGACTTGGGGTACACAAGTGCAACAGCCTAGCCCTGAGCAATATAGGGGGTGGGACTATCTATGTGCTATGCATGTGCGTGCGTGTGTGTGTGTGTGTGTGTGTGTGTGTGTGTGCACGTGTGTGTGTGTGTGTGTGCCCCAGACTCCATTCTGGGGCAGCTGAGCCCAGTCCAGTAACTTAGAGTGATGCCTATGTTGGCCCTGCCTGGTTCTCAGACCTTGTGGCAGCAGGACTGGAGGACGGCCAGGAGGGACTCATCAGGTGATCAGTCTGGAGTCACTTTACCCTTCTCTCCACAGGACATGCTGGGCTCACACCCCATGCTGCTTGCCCTGGCTGGGCTGCTCTCCCTGGGATCTGGTGAGTTTTGTGGAGTTGGTTCCATGCATGGCATTTTCCGCACAGCAGGCCTGCCTCGCGTCCTCTTGTGGCTCCCAGGTGGCTGAGGAAAGACTATCCTCTGGGAATAAATGGCTTTGGTCCATATGCAGCAGGAGGCAGAGTCTCTTTCTCCAGGTGTCTGCTTTGAATTCACTTGGGATGACTCAGAGCCCCTCCCAGGCCCCATGGGGCTATAGACACTGGCCTGCACCCTCCTCCTTGGGCCTCATCCACCCTAGCCTGCCCCCCACTCACTCTTGAGGGCAGCCAGGGTGGGCACAGGGCCACTCATCCAGCTTCTCTGTCTTCCCAGCCATGTCCCAGGAGTGCACTAAGTACAAAGTCAGCACCTGCAGAGACTGTATCCAGTCAGCGCCTGGTTGTGCCTGGTGCCAGAAGCCGGTAAGAACTGCATTTGCCAGTTGACAGAGGCTGAGGTGACCTCCCTGCCTATCTGGGTCACCTTAGGAAGTGGCAGAAGTAGCTCAGGAAAGACGCTTTCAGAAGGGGGCAGATGGGTGTCCTGTGGTACCATAAGCTGACCGACCCCAGGTGCATAGGGATAGACTGTCCAGCTTCAGAACATGGAGTGAGCAGTGACCTCAGGAAGGCACAGGAAGGCACTGGCCAGGCTTGGGGTCCTCCTTGGGAACTAGACTATACCATGCCCTTCTCCCAGGGTCACCAAGCATCTGCTGCACAGGCCTACGGAAATACACATTACTCTTAATTCTCAGACCCCAGAAAGAAGGCTGCATCAGTCCCTTCTGTCTTCAAAGGTCTTTGAGAATAAGGTATTTTCTTAGAAAAGCAAGTAGGTGTATTTTTATAAATATGTGCTGTCTTACTTTTCTGTTGCTGTGGTAAAACACCTTGACAAGAGCAACTTATGGAAGGAAGGGTTGATTTGAACTCACAGTTCAAGAGCACAGTCTGTTGTAAGGAGGGAAGGCAGGCGCAGGGCCAGGAGTGTGAGGCAGCTTGTCATGTTGCTTCCACAGTCAGGAAGCAGAGAAAGATGAATGCTGGTTCTCAGCTTCCTGTCTCCCGGGGCAGGATGATGACACCCACACTGGGAGGATCCTCCCACCCCAGTTAGAATCAAGACAATCCCTCATGTTGTGCCTGGAGGTTTGTCTTCTGGGCGATTCCAGATCCTGGCAGGTCGACAATCAACACTAACATCACATTTGCATGCTCGATTTTGACTCTATTATCAAACTCAGCAAATTAATATTGGCCCAACGAGCAGACCTTATGCAAATCTGGCCAGTTTTTTGCTTTTTTCCTGGCTGTTATAGTCTAAGACCACACGGGTCAGGACTCTTCGCCCTCCTTGTATCTAGAATATCCTTAGTTTTGTCCTTGAGTCCTTTGTGTTTCAGAGTAAGTGGAGCCATTGGTACAGAATGTTCTTAGGAAGCTCCTGCCCAGCAAGCCCTCTGCTTCGGTTCCGGTGTGCACTGGTGGCAACACCTAGTGGTGGTGTCCTCTGTGTGCCTCACCAGAACACGGGGTCCCACTGTCCCTGTGGTGGTGTCCTCTGTGTGCCTCACCGGAACACGGGGTCCCACTGTCCCTGTAGTGGTGTCCTCCGTGTGCCTCACCAGAACACGGGGTCCCACTGTCCCTGTGGTGGTGTCCTCCATGTGCCTCACCAGAACACGGGATCCCACTGTCCCTGTGGTGGTGTCCTCTGTGTGCCTCACCAGAACACGGGGTCCCACTGTCCCAGTGGTGGTGTCCTCCGTGTGCCTCACCAGAACTCGGGGTCCCACTGTCCCTGTGGTGGTGTCCTCCGTGTGCCTCACCAGAACTCGGGGTCCCACTGTCCCAGTGGTGGTGTCCTCCGTGTGCCTCACCAGAACACGGGGTCCCACTGTCCCTGTGGTGGTGTCCTCCGTGTGCCTCACCAGAACACGGGGTCCCACTGTCCCTGTGGTGGTGTCCTCCGTGTGCCTCACCAGAACTCGGGGTCCCACTGTCCCAGTGGTGGTGTCCTCCGTGTGCCTCACCAGAACTCGGGGTCCCACTGTCCCTGTGGTTTGGACCATGTGCTAAGGTGGCATTTTTCAAGTTTCTCCTGATAACTTCAATGTCCCCTCACAGTTAGTGACCAGGCTCATCCATTAGATGCTGTGAGGCTGCTAGGATTCATTCTCTACTAAACCATGCTGTGATCTTGCTGTCTCTCTGCTACTGACTTGCGTAGACTCCATTACTGCCATGGTGGCTGCAAAGTGAGTGGCCAGGTTCTACTTCTCCTCCTTCCCCTCTCCCCTCTGCTAGTCTCTCTCTCTCTCTCTCTCTCTCTCTCTCTCTCTCTCTCTCTCTCTCTCTCCCATAGATTTTATTATGTGTTTAAAACTACTAACCTTGGGCAGGGCATAATGGTGCACACCTTTAATCTCAGCACTCGAGGGGCAAAGGCAGGTGGATCTCTGTGAGTTCAAGGCCACCCTAGTCTACATAGCAAGTTCCAGGCCAGCTGGAGTTACAGGGAGTCCCTGCTTCAAAAACAGAAAACTACTAAACATATTCTATGACCACTGTTTTTCCAATTTGATATTGAAATTGTCCTGGATCTGACCACTCTGCCCCTCTAAGTTGGCTCCGGGTGCCATTGGTACAAATTTCTTTGTCCTTTCATTTTATTCTGGTCACTTTCTTACTCTGGACTGACCACCTGCTCCAACCCACCCTGCCTCCTAACCCAGGCCCCAGAATCTGACATCTTATCGAGGGTTGCTAGTTCTTCATAGTAAGTGTGGTCCCAGCATCCTTCATGCTTCTCCCCGTCTCAGCCCTTCAGAACCTCCAGCACTCATACCCTCCATGGGAACACTCCACAGCACAATACACACTTCTTCGAGCCATTTTGAGGTGGACTTTGCCTTCCCCGTCTTGAGCTCACTGTCAGGCCATTCGTGCTGTGTGGGCTATACACCAGCTCCTTTCTAGTTTTGTGTAGTGTTTGTACTTTTTTTTTTTATCAGCTTCGGGATATTGTTCATCATCGATTGTGTTTGTATTTCTTAAGAAATACTTATACCAAGGCTTTGATTTTTTTTTTTTTTTTTTTGGTCTTTTCGACAGGGTCTCCCTGTAGCCCCAGCTGTCCTGGAACTCACTCTGTAGACCAGGCTGGCCTTGAACTCACAAAGATCCGCCTGCCTCTGCCTCCCGAGTGCTAGGATTAAAGGCGTGCGCCACCACGCCTGGCTTTGGCCAAGGCTTTGAAACCCAGCATAGAGCAGGGGCATACCTGGTGGGTGGTGTCTGGGTCTCTCTTCTGGGTTTCCTTTCTGTGAGCAAGCAGGCAATCCCAGGCACTTTTCAGCACTCTGGTTTAGCTAGACCTGCCTTGAATGCAGCAGGCTTGAGCCCAGCAACAAGAGCAACCAAATACAGCCATATCAGATTCATGGGGCCTCTGAGGGGACATAGTGGTCAAGATGAAGGTGCCTTGGGCTCCCTTCTCTCCTCACCAGCTTGTTTCCCTGAGAACTGCAAGAGCCTTGACCTGGAGCTCTGCCCTGCATCCCAGCAAGGGCTGTCACGCTGACTCAAGGACAGCACCAGCACCTGTGTTTCCTCAAAGGCAGCAGCTCCCTGGGACAAAGGTCCTAGTGAGGAAGGGCTGGAAAGTTCTGGCCAGCACTTGAGCCTGAGGCTGCTCAAAGAGAGCTATCAGGGAGATCCAGACTATCTGGAGGCTAGTTTTCCCTGGATGGCTGTCCCACCCCACAGGAATATCTTTCTGAAATTCCAAGAGCTCCTGAGGAGAGGATATGGCTGGATACTACTGTTTCTAAGCTGTGACCTCCTTCTGACCTCGGTCTCATCTTCCAGAATTTTACTGTGAAAGGAGAGCCAGACTCTGTGCGCTGTGACACACAGGCACAGCTGCTGATGAGGGGCTGCCCAGCTGATGACATAATGAAACCCAAGAGCTTTGCTGAATCCGAAAATGTACAACAGGGAGGCCAGAAGCAGCTGTCTCCACAAAAAGTGACACTCTACCTGCGACCAGGTAGGCTTAGCTTCGGCTGGGGTAGGCCAGGTTCACAGTATGTCCAGGAGCTCGGCCTTTACTGTTGGAGTGACAAATTGTACATGTCTGTCTGGGTTGACAGTGAGCTGGGCTAGGTGAGGAACCGCATCGGCAAAGTCTGAGCTCTGGGATTGGTGAATTGGCTCAGCAGGTAAAGGCACTTGGCACCAAGTCTGATGGCCAGAGTTTGATTCCCCAGGGTTCAAAGAGTCAAAAGAGGAAACTGACTCCTGCAAGTTGTCCTCTTACTTTCTGCATGCGTGTGCTCCCTGTCCCTATGCACACATGAATAAACAAGTAAATGTGCACACCTTGATATCCAGGCCAGCCTGGTCTACATAGTGAGTTCCACATTGCCTGGAGCTAGGGAAACTCTATCAAAAAACAAACAAACAAGGAGTGGAGAGATGGCTCAGCAGTTAAGAGCACTGGCTGCTCCTGCAGAAGACCTAGGTTTGGCTCCCAATACCCACATGGCAGCTAACATAACTCTAGTTCCAGGAGACCTGATGCCCTTGTCTAACCTCCATGGGTATTATAACAACATGTACTTACATACATGCAGGCAACTCACAAATACACATAAAATAATAATAAATTAAAAGTTTTAAAAAATAAAATGCTAAAAAAATTTAGCACAAGAGACCATAAAAAATAATAAAATAAAAAATAAAAAATTCTTTTGGCTAGGTGTAATCCCTGGGTGTCTGAACTCTGTCTTAGCCTTATGTTCTATACCTTATTTAAAAGAGAATGAGGCTGGAGAGATGGCTCAGTGGTCAAGAACGCTGGCTGTTCTTACAGAAGATGCAAGTTCAAATCCCAGCACCTGCATACTGGCTAAAAACCATGTGTAACTCCAGTTCCAGGGGATCTGACACTGCATGACCCAGGTGACTTATATACATGCAGACATAACACTTATACACATAAAATAAAAAGAGAGAACAACCCATTTAGAAAACACCGTTCACTTCTCATAAATCCTGTAGCCAAGAAACCAACTTTAAACCAGGCTCTCCCCAGATAGACTTGATTGTGACCACCTGTTTCTGACACCCAGGACTGCTGTAAGGCCTTGCCCCTGGGGATCAGATGGAGTAGAGTGAGCAGTAGGTGGGGCAAAAGGCCTTGGGTTGGGGGACAGATTCCATCCCTCTGTTTAGCCTCCCAGGCCACTGAAGGTTAAGGGGACCAGCAGATAGCCCTGCGAGCTTTTGCCTGTGAAGAGCAGGTATAGCTCCCTGGGAGAGGCAGAGAAAGGCCAGAGGGACCCTGGGGGATTGTCCTCGTTTCATCCTGTCGGGATAAAACACCTGACACAAACCAGCTTAGAGGAGAAAGTGTTTATTTATGACTTCAGGTTAGAGTCGTTCCCATCACTAGAGGGAAGCCAAGGCAGCAGGAACTTGAAGCAGCTGGTCACACCATATCCCCAGGGCAGAGAGAAGTGAGGGTGCATGCTTAGTGCTCAGCTCGCTGTCTCTACTCTCACACAGTCCAGGATCCCCTGCCTAAGGAATGGTGCCCCCCACAGGGGGCCAGAGCTTCCATAGCAATTAAGATGTAATTTAGACACGCCACACGCCAACCTGATCTAGACAGTCCCTTGTGGAGACTCTTCCAGGTGATTCTAGATTGTCAAGTTGATGATTAAAACCATCAGAAAAAAAAAAATAAAACTAACCATCAGAAGGATCCCTTTGGTGTCTGAGGGGCGGGGAAGGGTGGAAGGAAGAACCATGAGAGGAAGCAGAGAGGTAGGTCTGGGAGGGGCTCCTGGGGATTGGTGTACCTGGGGGCAATGGGAACAAAGGGCGGAGACTTCCCGTCTGCGACCTCTGCCCCAACCCTGCTGACCCTGGAGGGCAGCTGATATGCTCGTCTCAGCCAGGAAATCCAGGCTGGCACAGCTGCAGCTCCTCCTGCTGGAGAGGCTCTTTGCAAAGGCTCAGCCCCTTTGATGCTGCTCTACCAGTATGGCCGGATCGCTTCTAAAGCTTCTATTTGAGACTTTTGAATGAGTGGGATACAGACGCTTTCTACCACACCACCATTTTTTTTTTTTTTTTTTT